>JAHLJT010008756.1:49415829-49521364 GCA_031308135.1 Acheta domesticus
CCGAGACCGACCACGAAAAGGAAATCAGGAATTTCTTGGCTTTATTGCATATATAGGTCCGTTTCGTGCCCCAGGTTTTTCAGAAAGGCGGCACCTGTCTCACAGAATCCATTAAAGGAACTACTATGAGAACACGGAAGGTAGCGTGGTCGCAAGAGTGCGAGAAGGCGTTATTGAATTGCGTGATGCTCTGTGCAGTGAACCAGTTATTCATGCCTCCGAATTTCAACAGAGAATTCTTGATGCAATGTGAACGCGTCAGTAGAGGGGGTGGGGATGTACTTTCCCGGTAGATGATGATGGAAATGAGAGATCCTGTGTTATTTCTAAGTAAAAGTTTTCTCCTTCCTGAAGATCAATATGGTGTTACAGAGAAGAATGTGCTAGTAATTATATGGGGATTACAGAAATTAAAGACGATTAATTGATGGGAATGTTTTGCCTGAAAAGTGGAAACCGATCATACTCCGCTGGTCTGGTTCAACAATGTTCACGCGGAAACAAACCCCAGATTGATGCGATGGTCGTTGGCGATCACAGCATCTGAATATAAAATTAGCATAGGAAAGGTACTTGGGAATATTAATGCGGATTATATTGAGTAGAGTGTCCGAGAATGAGCTCCAGCAGTGCCTGAACTTGCCAGAGAGACGTACTCCCTCACATGTGCGTGATGTGAGTGCGCATCAAGGAACATTGCGCCGACATGGGTGTCAGAGTGCAAAAACGACCAGTGTAAAAGCATTTTGTCACAGACACATCACAAGTGCATCGTGGAGGAGGGAAATAATCGTGGTGGGCAACGAATTGCAGCAAGAATGGACTTGCAGGCAGAAAAACAATTAAAGATTTCTTTTGAACTTTTGAGTGCTTATATTCAGACTCATATCAAGAAAGTAGATTTGTGAAAGAGAAGAGAAAAATGGAATTTGTTTAAAACTCCGCATAGTTTGGAAAAAAGTGTATTTTTTGGTAAAGGGTTATACTGTGTATTTGTTATGTCAGGTTTTAAAGGGATTGCATAATTTTTGGTAAAGCGATATAATGGTGTATTTTTTTGTCCGTTTGGAAAGGTATTGCAACTTGTTATGTCCTTTATGTTGTTACTAGGGCATAACAGTTCCATTATTTATTTCAAAATTTTTTTGAAAAAGTATAACGTGAATGTGGTTTATGTGATTGTGAAGGGTTATAAGAAATGTTTTTTGGCTACCCACATCGAGTTCATGTAATGTGTGTATACGAAATTGTTTATATAACAGAGAGTAAAAAAAAAAATTAAGTATAGGTTAGTAGGGATTTATTTTCAGGTATGTTGCATGTATTTAGCCAGGTTAGGAGCAGTTGCGTAGAATGTGAGCCAGCAGGCCTAGGGCAGTAAATTTCGGGGAATTTTTGTTCTGTGTTGTGGCAACTGCGAAAAAAATTCCTGGGGGGTATATAGGAGTTGTAGCGTCATGCACGCTCAAACGAGCAGACGGTAATTTCACCGGATGTGGAACAAAGGGCTGGACATCTGGCGTGGTGACGCGCAATGACGCATCGGTTTTTCCGAGCGAGCGAAGCGTCGTCTCAGGTGCAGGGACGGGCAACGGTGGCGGCGGGCGGCGCCATGGGCCTTTAAAAGCCGGGTGACGAACGCCCCATTCTCTTTTCTGTAGTTCGAGCTGTGTGAGTAGGAGGCTGTGCGTCTAGCACGCGGAGGGGAAGCCGGCATTAGTTTGTCGTCAGTCATGAGACATGTAGGTTTGTCTCGGCAGAGCGGTGCATCACACCGAGGGGAAACGTTTGTCGTTTGGGCGGTGTGGTAGCCGCACTGTAATTTCACTTCTTGTGGTGGGCTGTATTTATTTACTTAGTAGAAGGCAGTGTTATGGTGTTTACGAACTTCGGTCTGTGTTTTTTCATTAATAACCAAACTGTTTATTCTACCCACCCTCGTCTGTGTTTAATACATCCGTATGACGCCACAATAGTTAGGGTGAAATATTGATATTAGAACTAGAACTATTAGATGCAATTGCTTACATCACATATTTAAATGTTTCTGTTATTTTTTGATTGATTAATTGATATGGAATTTGAGAACAATTAAGAAATTTTCCGAAAGAAATATCCCGACATCTACTGCAAATGGTGTATTATCAAACAATAATGTCCCAAGCTATTGAAATCACATATTTTCTCGAAAATATCTTCAGTAAGTTAAATATTCTTTTATGAACTTACCACGGAATAGACAACCTCAAGGTGCACGCGTCGGTTTTTAGATTAATGTATATGTTCGAGGCTTATAAACAAATTTTAGTGGATCAGTGTCAGAGGTGCCCTAACTCACTGGGTTGTGAAGGCAGTTGTTTCTACAGCATGACTTTGAACTATCCGTTGAACAAGTACAAACCTTTTTAATCCTTGTCAAATGAATGGTTTATTGGCTCAAACTGTCTGTTTGAGCCAATTCATTCATTCAGAGGGGTAAAGAATTTTGGTACTAATAGAGGATCATTCAGAGCCATACTTCATAGGAAAAAGAGACATCACGATTTTGTGGGTGAGACAGTTCTCGTACTCAACCACTCATTTTTGCTTTCAAACTGCTGTTACCCAAAAGTATGGGGCCGACGCGCTTAAGACTCAACAGTTGGATTTGATCTTCTTTTGTCATGGTATGACTGATATATACGAATATCTTCGTATAAGCGTTAATTTTTACGTATCTTTATTTGCGAAAATGAAATAGTATTTCGATATGACTTCGATTTTGCTTATCCAGATCTTTGAAATCGTCGACAAGCCTGTAAAATTAATGAGTTTTGGGAACATTCTCATAAACTTGCTCCTAACATGACTGCCAGCGGAAGCTGTAATTTGCAAGAGGAAAGCATTGGTATTAACATAATATTGTGGGGCCTTGGATGAACCATTTATTTTATTTTCTCTCTATACAATCAAAAGATGTATATTCATTCATATTATATACAATTTAAAGCTCATTTTGTAATGAAAAAAATGATAAAAGGCTGGGACAAAATTCTGCAGTGCACAAATTCTGCAGGAAAAGTCCCTGTACCGCAATATGAAATGACATGAATTGAATTGCTTTGTTGTTCAATGGCGGCATAAATCCTTTGACCCGATTTACGTTTCTTTTTGACGAACGATTTCCGAGTTTTAGCGAACGCGCGCGTGCACTGTGTGGCGTGTTGCTTGATTGATTAGCGATTCCGGGGGCGTCAGCTGCTACGCTCATTAGTCCTGTATGTGTAGTGCTTGCCTTTCCTCGGTGGTTGGCAGTGTTCTTGTCCCTCTGGATGGTGCTAGCGTCGGCTAGCGGGGTTATCCCCAACAAGGTATCTCCCACTAGTGAGGCACTGCCCCAGTCGAGGCAAGCCCTAAACTCCCGGCCGGGTTTCCCGACGGTCGTGTAGTGCATGTAGGTGTGTATGTGTGTAAGTCAGGGGTGATGGTAGAACAAGAAAGATCGCGGACAGTCCATGACCAGTTTGTTCGGGTACTGTTCGGCCGATGCTAAGCTCCTGGTTTCCGGGCCTCGCCCAGTAACTCGCCAGTAGGGCCCCTGGCGCGTCAACCATTGGGCAGGATTGGGTGAAGGAGAGTCTTCGGAATGCTCTGGAATCCACAGAGAGAAGTCCGGCGGGAACACTAATACCAACACTATGGTTGTCCAGGTTCTGGCGATACTCATGTCAATAGCCTAAAGGTGTAGGCAGTGAGAAGACGGGAAGGGGGCTCCGAACCTCTCGAACTTTAGTTTGGGTGGCTCCCTGCTGGGCTCTCGGTTTCGACGTAGCCCCATACTCTGGGCAAAGAGAAGGGACTTGTCACGGCGCATGTGAGTGGCGCATTGATTCGACTCCGGTACTAGCCTGGAAAGCTAGTAGATCTAAGCTGACAGGGCGGCCTCATCCCAGGCATTGAATGGGAAGGTTGCCGTGAGGGCATACTGCATTCCGGCGGGATCCGGATACCAGCTTGTCGGCTTACTTGTGCATCGTCGGGGTGGGTTAGGTTAAGAGCAAATATCCCAGGGACCAACCCCGGGAACTTGTGCCCCCTGGTAGAACAAGTAGATATTCCACATGTCTACGGAGGAGGTCCGGAGGTCCGGAATTCTCCTCCAGACAGCAACTGAATTCGACCTAGCTGTCAAGTTAGTGCCGAAAATCCTGCCACCGTCGGGATTCAAATCTAGGACCTTCCGGCCATAGGCACTGCAGTGACAGTGGTTGCAGTGTGGCTTGTGTTCTGAGGTTCAGGAATCTGCATCAGGTCCGTGATTTGCTGATGCGAGTTCCGTGGAAGACGTACTTTTGCAATGTGGTAATGGGTCTTCTAAATCGAAAACTGGTTTGAAGGATCGTGCACACACCGTTCCCGAGTTACGTATGGCATGACGGTCACGCGTGTCAATTGCACGAACGCCTGCAGAGTTGAAGTTAATATTTCGTTATTATTAAGGTGGTAGATAAATGCTAAATTTATGAATTTGTCACACAATTCTTTGACATTGTTGACATATTTGACACACATTTCTTGAGAGTGCTCTCTTTCACATTTATTCATCTAACGTCATCATAATCTTCTTTTCGTCTTTAAAAACAGCCACATGTCCATCATCCAGTGATGACTGACACTGTAATTACCTGCCCTGCAAGTAAGATATTCAGGCATCATTCCTCCGTCACCTGCACTCAGATATAGGTATGGCACTCACATGTGATGGTTAATATTTTTCAGCTGAGACTGCCACCGGCTTAATTTAGGTGTCATGGAGGTCCTAGGTTCGAGGTTCGGTGGCGGATTTTTTACTCTTGCTAAGTACCTAGGTTGAATTTAGTCGCTGTCAGGATGCGAATTCTAGCGGACGGCTGCTGTGATTGGTACATTTTCTTTCCATCAACACCATTCTAATGCCGGAGCAGTGCCCTAACACACAGGCCAAGATCGCGTGCAACCTTTTCTTCCCCTTTCTTCACCCTTCCTCTGCCCTTACTTACAGCTATTTGCAATACAATACCACATATACCGAAGGAGCCTTGATGGGGAAATACTCCGAAAAAGTCGCAAGCCTGGGGAAATACCTTGATGGGGAATACTCCGCAAGTCGACGTGTAGGTTGAACCCGAATCCCTGCATTCAGTGGGGGGACGAATGCAGTAACCTTCAGTGATAAAACATTCACTACACTAACGGGACTAATGACCATTGCTGTTGACGTGCCCTGAAATATCAATCAATCAACCGAATCTCCCGTTCGTTCATTTTCCCCCACCCGCAAGTCTTCCGAAGCAAATACGTCCTTCCGCACCTCTCTTTATTCCTCGCTATACGACGCTTCTATTCCATTTTCCGCTCCGAATAACGCACCGCGAAGCGCGTCGAGAGTTAATCTTCTCCGTGTGAATTTCGCTGTGAAGAGTCTTTCAAACGTCTGCGCGGGTTTTCCCCTAATTTAACGCGAATCAGCCCATCGGGCCCTCTTTCACTCGCTGAACGCGTCACGAGCGAGTGAGTGCTTGTTAATGCCGGCGGCGGTTCGGCTCGATTTAGAAATGCACGCGGACTACTATATTCCTCCCCCCCTGCCCGCATTTCCGTCCGCACTATTGTGGATCGCAGGCCCGTTGTGCAAATATGCGAGGTGGGGACTGCCGATTGTGCAGTGTGGAGGAGCGACCTGCAAAAAAAAAAAAAAAAAAGAAAACCCCACTGCGCGTTTGTGAGAGGGAGGTCACTGATTATGTGTATGAGTTGATGCAGGGCTAGCCCGTGTGCGTCGACCCACTCTCTTCCGCTGTGTGTTTTTGCGGAATTTTTAGTCATCGGCGCTGCGAGCTGTGTTGGTCGTACGTGCGGGCGTATATGTGGGAAGGTGGAAATGCGTGAAAAATATTCACCCCCTTTTTTCTGAGTGCAGGGAAGGGGTGGGTTGTTTGCGGTGCAAAATCGCGCAGCTCGCCCTCCCGTGTTTGGGGTGGGCGAAACATTTCCGGGGGGATTGCAGGCAGGTGTTTCTGAATGGATTTTGCTTCGTGGTGTTGGGAATAAGTTACGATGCGGAAAATGCTGGTTCAAACACAAAGATGCGTGCTGATTCATACTACACTAAACGTGAAAGCTTGCATCTTCCCTTAAGTAGAATTGCAGAAACGTTAGCCATTGGTTCTACGTTTAAACATCTTGGCGATTTAATTCATAATTTTACTATTCATATTTTTTCTTCCTCCAGAACTTACTGATAAGACAGTTAGGTCATTGTTCAAAAAACCAATCTCGAGATTAAATATTCGTTTTGGGGGTATCAATGATTTTCCAACGCCTGTCAGTTGATTGTTACTAGTAACCAATGCATTGAATATTGAAGCTAGATATTCTTAACAGACTTTAGTATAAGTTCTTTAAGTCATTGCTTCTATCGATTTTTCGGCAAATGAACATTGAGAATATATTTCAAGTGTCGTCTTGCTGAGTTGGTTGCGCGATGCAGGCATGCGTTGCGCGATGACAACTAAGATGGTTGCGCGATGCCATGATTGAAGGTCTGAAGTTCCAAATCTGTTTCGCACTTTTTTTCAAAATTCTTAAAGCATCAAGACCATTAGCATGATTAAGTGCCATTATATTTTATTTTTTTTCAACCTCTCCGTGCTCGTTTCGTAAAGTGTTTTTTTAAGAGAACAGGGAAGTGTTAGGAGGTATTGACATATTATAACAACTACGTAACAGCTTCCATTTGTTCCAGAAATTACGTGCTATCTTCACTCTTTTGTAAACGGCTCTCTATGAACTCAGTTGAATTTTTAAATTTCATTAAAAATCCCTGCGAGCGTGCTGTTGTTATGTAATCATTTTAATGAACATTTCTAAACACTTCAAAAAACTAGTAATTCATGTTGTGTTAATAATTTGAATGTTTGTTACAATGTTTGTGCCTGAAAATAAAAAAAATGTAAACATTGTTCAGAGTTGAATATGTAAATCAAAATTGTTTAATCGCACAACACATTCTTCTCGCATGTTGCATGTATAAAAATAAAATATAATATTCATCTGCAAAATGAATTCAATTCATTTTCAAAATATTTTATATTTGTAATTGACGTTTGCGCAGGGTCAGCTCCGTGGCTTGAACAATTATGAAATCACAGTGTTTTAAAAAATTCTAATGTCTTTAAAATTAATATTGGTTTTCTAAAGCCAAAGTAGTCATGAATGTATCAAGAACATTTTATTTGAATTCATTAAAAATAACACTGAGAAATATGTTGAAGTATAAGAGTGAAATATAAGATCCATTATTTTAAATCTCCCTATTTGGTTGCGCTTCTATTCACAGATGTTAACATATTTAAAGTATCTCTCATAACAAACTTATTAGCATTCGCTATTGAGGAGAACTTGTGAAATTTTGATTTCTCTCTTTTCTAAAGGAATCTGGTACACTATTATTATCAATGTCGGTCCTCAAGGAGTAATGATTTTAATTTTTGTTTTTAGGACGAATCAATTATGCAGTGTCAGAATAATTCGAATTTACGGTTATACTAAAATGTGACTTACACACAAAAAATAGTGGTGTAGTGGTATGCTCGTCACCCAAAATTTTTTTGACTGGTTCATTCAGTCCCCTTTATGCTCGAATGCTCTTTGCGTTGCTTCGTAAATCAGTCTTGCAAAATGCGCTTAGTTTTGAGCCTTGATTACTCAACAAATGTTAAAAATGCTCTCCGGGAGCTTGAAAGCGCGCATGCCCACCGTGTCTGCAAGGTGGTGTCGGCAGTCCCTCGCGCTGCCCCCGACGGGGGGGCGGGGCATCGCAGCAACGACAGCCCATCGCTGCACACGATCCGCCCTTTCGCTCACAAAGGCGTCGCGCCGCCCGGCCTCTGCGCCCCGACGCTGTGGGGGCGGCGACGCGTCCGTCCCTCACTCCCACGCCAAATCGCCTCGCCTCGCCCCGTCGTGCACCACTCCGTCCCGCGCCGCCCCTGCCCCGCCCCTGCCCCGCGCCATCCTCTTTCGCCCCCCCCCCCACCCAACCGTCCTGCCCCGCAGCGGTGATGTGTTCCCAGATTCACTCATTGCATTGTTCGCAACACTCGCCTATATCGTCCCATTTTAAGGCAATCTAGGAAGAAAACAATTAACAAATGTCAATGAGTGTTTTATGTAAAAAACTGGTATTTTATTTTCAAGTGAATAATATATTACACAATTTCTGTTATACGTTTGTTTTTATGATGCTACTCTTTACGTTTTTTTGGTGTCCATTAATTCATAAATACAACATATTATTTATTTACATACATTGAATTTTCCTTTTCACACCTATTCCTTCTATCTTCTCTTAGTACACCAAACCATTTCTTTGTTTTTCTCTTCTGGCTACGCGAAAACATTTTAGCTCACACAGTATTAAAACCTTTCAAATATTAAAACTACAGAAAAGAAGATTTCGTGTTACTAAAGAGGGCATTTTGACCTCGCGGCGGCACTCGTCTCCCAAATCCTGTGCCTCCTACTCCGCCCTGTGAGAACTTCTTTTCTGAGCTGCATATTGTATTACTCGTACAAATTCTAATCTTTAAAAAACTTTTTTGGGTCGGTAAAATGGCCAACACTGATTAAAATGGCATAATCAGTGAATTGCATTGAAATGATACTAATATGTCAATCCATCGTGCCCATATGTATTTTATTCCTTTGTAAAATAATGACCTGACAGAGTTCTCTCCCGTATTTGAAGACCTTCTAGGGATCGATAGTTGGACATTGCGTTTACATATTTTCAACGATCTTCGCATTTATAGCTATCTTTGCTTCACAAACTATGATCTTGCAGTCACAGGCTTGCTCTTGCTAGACGATGAAACGCTGACTGCTGTCGGGAAATCAATTGCAACTTGCACAATAAAACGAAGTAAAGAACAAATGGCAGATAATTGTTCGTTCTATTAGGTTTGAGAAACTATTTATTGTTTTTGCTATAAAACCACTGAATACGAGCTAGTGACAATACATAGGACCAAGTACTTGCCATTTAACGAAAAAATTGTTGATTTAATTTGCTTAATTTCAGTGAATTCTTGCTTTAGATCTTTCATTGCCCCTTGTTTGCTCTCTCAGGCTCTTGAAATATACTTCCACGTGATACATTAGTCCTTGAGCTTTTCCTCTTCATCTTCTTCCATCTCTTCTTGTTGTTTCTTCCTTCAGTCAGTTGTCTCTCCGTCCCTTTCAATATTTTACTGAGCGTTCCAGCCCGAGGCATTGTGCACCTCCCCTTATCTCTTTCTTTCTCTTTTTCTATTTCTTTTCTCTCTTCCTTTCTTTCTCTTTTTTGCTATCTATTTCCCTCTTTCTTTTCTCTCTTTCTTTCTCTTTCTCGCTTTGTCTTTTTCTCTTTTCTCTTTCTTTTTATCTTTTTTCTCTCTCTCTCTCCTTTCCCTCCTTTTTCCTTTCTCTACTGTCTGTGCTGGGAGGCGCAAGCTCCTCTGCGACCGCCTCGCAGCGGGCACAGGCGCGGCTGCCGCGCGAAAGAGCGCCTTTGAGCGAGCGCCGTCCGGCGGTGGCGGCGGCGGCAGTTTCACTTCCAAAGAACCCCGCGCGTGGGGCTCCTGCGCGTGGAAGCGTTCGCGCTGGCGCCTTTAGCCACCTCTCAAGCTGTTGGAGGCTGTGGTTGTGGCATTTGTGCAGACGGTAGGGTGCAGAGATCTGATGAGGGTGCACTGGCGGTGACGGAGGGTTGATTGATTTGATTGTTAGTGATTCCGAACGCGTCAACTACTGAGGTCATTAGTTCCGTAAGTGTGGTGCATGTTTTTTCTTCGGGAGTTGGCGATGATCTTTCTCCGCTAGATGGCGCCGACCTATCGTCGACCAGCGAGATTTTCACCAACCAGGTATCTCCCACCAGCTGTGCACCGCCCCAGCCGGGACAATCTGTAAGCTCCCGACCCCGTCTCCGGGCATGTGTGGTAGTGTAGTGCATATTAGTGCAAGTGTATGTGTAAGGCGTGAGGATAGGACAAGGAAGAGGAAGGAAAGATCGCTCCGCGGTCCGTGGCCCGTTTGTTAGGGTATTCCTCCGGCATTCGCCTGGGGTTGATCGGAGAAACCACGGAAAACTACCGATCAGAGCAGCCGGCCAATAGAATTCTCCTTCGGACAGCGACTGAATTCAAACTAGCTGAATAGCTAGTGTCGAAAATCCTGCCGCCGTAGTGACTGTAGTGACATCAGTTGATGCACTGAGCCATCTCTCCCGGTTTGACGGAGGGGAGCGATCTTAGTTGTGACAAAAATATCTTCTGTGTATGGTACCGAGGTATCTCAGATCTGAATGTTACCCTTTACAGGATGTCCGGGCAGGAAACGTCTAAACTTCGAAAATAATATCTTAAGACTATTTTGTTAAGTATATTTTGTCTAATAAACTCCTTGTTTATTCCGAATGGCTGAGCCACGATAAGCACTCAAACGTTGGTTTGAAGGAATACTTTCTATGCACAAATTTGCTTTGGATAAGCATATAAACACTCCAGAAACATGTAAGTTGTTTATTACTTACAAAATAAATTAATATATTTGTTCAAAAAGGAAAATTAAAAACTAGAATATCTCAAAATAAAAGAAATATAAATGAATTTTCTAATAAAAAATATTCCATAACAGAACACAGAATTTCAATCAGTCATGAAATTGATTTTGAGAATGTTGAAGTTTTAGAAAAAGAAATAAAAACTTATCCAAGTTCTCTTTAACAGACTTTTTGTGATAAAAATGTGTAGGAAAAGAAGTAAAGAAGAAAAAAATAACCTTTCGGAAATGATCAGAGACAACTTAGTTCTATTAGTTCTCTATTACGCTCGCACTGAAAACGTCATCCGAATCTCCCGCTTTTCGTGCTAACGACGTTGTTTGTCGCTTAAATGAAAGGGTTTTGAGAAGTAGGTAGGGGTGCGTGAGACTTACAGAAGTGATAATTTAGTGTAGTTCAGTGGTACCCAACAGATATTCCAGCAAGGGTTACTTTGAAGCAATTTCCATGTTCTGCCGACACACTGCTCAGTTTCAGCTTAACCTTGTCTGTCCAAGCTTTTATTCTACTTATCTTTTTGTAATAATCGAAAAATTCTTAATAATTCGTGTTAATTTTTTTCTTTATTAAGCTAGGTGAAATCAAGCGAACTTCATACAAAACGTACGTACATTTATTTGTGTCAAAACAATTTGAACGTTATTCCAGATAGTGCAAACTTAATGTGATTTTTGACAGCTCACATTTTTTTATTACGTCTTAAAATTGGTTTGTAATGCTCTCCTACGCATGCCTCGAGTGTATGCCAATTTTATACCGTTTTTAACATGCTTGAGAGCTAATAAATTTCTGTACTGTTTTTTCATTACTTTTATGCGAGAAAAAGCCTCTTTGTGTATATATGATGACCCAAAAAACGCTTTAACGAGGGGTGTCCAATTTCGAATGATTTTGTATTTTTGTTCGGGGTCCACTGCCGTTAAAACTGCATTGTTATTATTAACTCCCCATTCGAGAATAATAACATTGAGAAATGTGATAATTTCTAGTGCGAGTTCTGATTCATTAATGAAGTCAAAGGTTTCCATTAACGAAGTCAGTTGTGAAATATTATGATTCATGAATGAATTTTTGGCTAAAATATACACAGATTTCACACAGAATGAATCTTCCTTTAAATGAATAAGATTCTTGAATCTTCTTTCTAATTTTGATAGTAGCTGATTGAACTTTTATACGTGTAGGTCTAAGTTGTTCTCCATGAGATATTGCGAGTCCAAAAAAAGTAAACAGGAAATGTTGAAAGTGTTTCTTCATGGATTTTTATTTAAAATAATATGCAATAATTATTTCTGATATATTTTCCCTTCCTTGCAAAATTGTATTGATACCAATTAGTTATTTAGCCACTTCAATTAAAAATGCTAAATGGGGCAGCTTTATATTATCATCGAGTTTTATTTCACTGTTCAATTCACCAAGCGAAACTTTAAAAAGTCAATGATTCAAGAATCGCCCTGGAATGAAGTTTACAACACGCACAATTGCACTATTTAATAGGAAATGTCTATTGTTTTGGCGATCAGATTTGTATGGTGTATGATTGAGTGCTAAGTATTAAATTTAGGAAAATCGGTATCCTCCTCCCCGAATTCGTCGAATTCAATATTTCGTCCGATCATAGCAGGCACTTCGTCGGTAGTGATGATGACAAGTTTTGTGTAGGTATATTCTCATCGGTAATAATCTTTTCTCTGCGTCCTCGAGTACGACTTTTCAAAGTCAGATTGGTACGCGATGCCTCAGTAGCAGAAAAATATGAAAAGACCCTTCTGGTGAACATTAAAAGCTGCGGAGAGTCCGTAATAATGATTGACTGATGCATTTATAAGGAAAAGTACTGGAATTTATCAAGTCGTATTTTGTTTAGTCATGTATGTCGTTTGCTATGTCATCAACTCTTCGAGCTACCGTTTTTCTAGGCAACGGAACTTCTTTCATTGCTGAGATTATGTTGTATTCATATAATCTTGAAATAGAGACGCTGCGACGTGCATAGCTTTCTTCACTATACCATTAGCTCCGCCGGCGTAGGGTTTCTGGTGAGATGCCAGAATATGAGTCACTTTAAAATTGCAGTGTGGCAGTTGGCTTTACTTTTATCCGTAAATACACTGTTTTTATTGAACTTGAAGAGAAACTTTCAAGGCTTAAACGTTTTTCATAATAAGGCTGCAACAGATATTTGCCCAGAACAATACAAAATACATAATTACTATGCTTTTTAATTATGTTTGCTTACTAATGTATTATTGTTCGGAATTTTAATTTCGAAAACGCCGCGCAGATTACGACATTTATTCATATTTCCTGCCAATAGTTTTTTTTAAACAAATGGCATCATCCCGCCACAACCATGGGACAATGGCCGTAACCAAAGCTATTACTATGAAATTTACTCATATGTTCCGTTCGTGTTTTGTTTCCTATGCTCCTGAAGATTATATCCATACTTTGAATTTTTTTAAAGACAATAGAGTGTGGTAAAAGAATCGATTGTGCTTTATTCCTTTTTTCCTTTTGTGTATTAGCATGTATGAATTGTGGAGTTAAGTACATTATTGGAATGTCCCATTGTCGGTTAAAATGTCATTCCATTCCGATAGTGGTTCAAGAATTGGTAAATTTATTAGGCTGTGTTGAAGCGGACAAATACCTGATGGTACTTGTGTACCTTCTATATTACCTTTCTTCTTCTGTGAGACAAAAATATCAGTCTTCCAGGTACTTTGTAGATTGTTTCCAAGCATTTGGAACAACGAAATTCACATTTCTTCTGCCCTTTCCACCACCTTTTAGATTTCATCGTACTAGTACGTGCTATGTGTCCAACTTCCTGTCTTGATCTCCAACATGATGATGATCATAATAATAATACGTAGAGAAACCATAGTAATAATGGTAGAAACCAGAAATATTCAGATAAAGAGGGGAATTTTCAAAGAAGATTCGATATTCCCTCTGCTGTTTTGCATTAGTTTGATACCACTATCAAGACAGTTGTATCTCACTGATTTTGGTTATAGGCTCCATGGTGATGAAAGACCAGTATCACATTTGTTTTACATGGATGATCTTAATGTGTGAATGTAGGAATGAAGCGAGTCTCTCCCAAATGCTGTCATCAGTTTTTTCAGCAACGACATCTGCATGAAGTGTGGTCACGGCAGGTGTCCAAAAATCAACTTAAAGAGAGGCAAGGTGACAACGTCCGAGAACATTGAAGTTGATACGCACACTGTGATTCAAGATTTTGAGTCAGGTAAAACTTACAAATATCTGGGCATTGAAGAATGTGAGACCATCTCGAATGACACAATGAAAGAAAAAATTCTCAGGGAGTATAACAGAAGAGTGAGGCTTGTCGTGCAGTCCACTCTGAACTCCAGGAATAAAATATCACCAATAGGTAGTTTGGTGGTACCTGTAGCCGAATACAGTTTTGGTCTTTTGGACTGGACTGAGCAAGCAATTCGAATCATGAATCGAAGAACTAGAAAACTGCTTACAATGCTTGTAGATGTTGCTGTGCCTTGTGTTCAAAGCGCCGTAACCAAGCAGACAGAGAAACCTCTTAAATACAAGAGTTTGGAAATGGAGATCAGCCGAATGTGGGACGTAAAATACTGGTCGTCATGATAGTTATTGGAGCTCTGGGATTTGTTCCGCAAAATTTGTTTAAGAACTTGGCTAAACTCCGAGGTAAATCAAAAGACTGGGAAGTGCAAGAAATTGATTTACTTACATTATCCTACATTTTGCGCAAAGTATTGTAGAGGCACCGAAAGTCCCTAGTCCGAGTTCGAGTCCTGCGTGGGCATAGTCGTATTTGTGATTGTCCCTTCACCTCTCATAATTCATTAATTTAATTGATAATTTTTATACGTGGAAAAAACGGGAGTTGGTGTTTGTTTCGTCATTGCGGAAACATTCTACTAAATAACAACTAGTGGAGCTACAGAATTTTCTGCCAAAAATTCGCCATTTTTTTCGCGGAGCATTACATGACTTTCCCTATACCATATATATTACTCCGTATATACGTACGTATGCGGGAAAGTAAAAATTATTACCTGACGTGTACTCGTATAAGCGGTAATTTTTACGCACCCAAAGAGTAATATGATATTATTCCCATTCTGAGAGATGTAAGTATTGTTGTGTATGTTTTATGTTATAATCTGATCTAGCTAAAATCAAAATTGAAAAAATACATAGTAACTAGTAAATAGTTGTTATATTAAGAGTTTATAATCATCAATAAAAAGACATGAGCACATATTTCAATATAAATAAGGAGAAACCTGTTCACATAATTTATTTATATTTATTTCTTCACTTTTATGATGATGAGTTAATAATTATTGTATGGTCCCTTTTCTTTTTCTCGGATTTTGACTGTGAAGAAATTAATAGAAGGAAATAATTTGAACAACTTTTTTCTTGTTTATATGTGATCAATTGAAATTGTGATTTTAGCAACGGTAAAGGAAAACTTTGCCGCCAAATACTTGAGCAACAAACTTGTTAATTGCCATGGCAATTGATTAACTGTAGCATTTTCACTCTGACAATTTTTAGCTGTTTTCGTTTGTGAATTTTTCGGGTTTGCTGGGGATTAACGCTTGAATTTGCTCTCACAAAAATAACTCCTGCTTTTCATGTGTTGGTTTTTCAAATTTCCAGGAGATTATTTTAAAATTTAAAAAAAATATCAAATGTCAGTGCTCGGTACCGTTAAACAATTTTTGTTATTTGGTATTACAAGGGTTGTAGAAAGGCGTTTAGCAACTTACTGAATGATACTACACAAACCAGATTATAAATCCCGGATGAATATCGTTTTCGTTATAATAAACGCACCAGTATTTCTAAACTTTTCAGAAAGGAAGAAAACATGTTGAAACGTGTTTTGAAACGAATTGTAATACCCTGACCTCTTGAAGAGAGAATATGCTCCTGCCTCGTCGTAACAACGTTGGTAATGATGACTTTCATTTGCACAGCAAGCAATCATCAGGGTAGGCAGGCATGCGTTTGTGATGTGCTGCATTCCTTCCTGCTGAAACGTTCTCACATTCCTCGCATTCTAAGTAATTTAAATTCCCGCCAGTCGTGTGCCTGCAGTTGTCGTTAAGTGGAATTCGCACAAATTGGACCGGCTCTTAAGCGATCATATTTCGAAGATTGATGTTACGTTCCGATGTTATTTTGAGTGGTGTTCACATAATTGCTTATGCACCTTCCTTGAAGCACCCACTGTTAGTTTCCCGGAATTTTTGGATGCACGATTTAATAAAAAAAATGTGACTTTTTTTTAAAAAAAAAAGCGGTTCAAAGAAAATACAAATATCCAATGTTTGACACAAAATTTCTCAAAAAATACTCATGTTTTTGAAAAATTGAACATTACATTATTTGTAGATCTGTTTTACATGAACACATTTCATTAGAAAAAACGTTTATCTTCATAATTGTAATCGTAAGAAGACGCCGAAAAAAATTGATTTTTTTCAATTTTCGAAAAACCAGGGCTTTCAACGAACATAAAATCTGCGACATTCTCTTAAACGTTCCTCACACTATCCAATAACAAAGTTTAATAAAAAACAGTGCAGCATTCGAAAATGTTTCAAATGTCCCAGGAGCTTCATGTAAAGTCCTCCCTAAATTAAAATGTTGGTTTCAAATTCAAGGCGACACTAGCCGTATAGATACTGCAATATCAATTTTGGGGAAAATCGGCTGAACGGTGTAGCCACTAGCGTTGTTCATAGACAGACATTTTGCCGTCAGTCGATTTTTCTGTATCCCACTGAACATGGATTCTGGCAACACCATGTGTTAGTCGATTTTTTTTCTAAATTTAGCATGTGGATTTATCCCCTTTTTCGTTGCCAGTGCCCTGCAATATGTTTTCTGCCGAAAATTTGTCGTTCTTTCGCGCGGCATTACATAACTTTCCTTCTATCACGTGAGCGGTAGCGAACAAGTAAAAATGTCATTTGACTGTAAACCAAACAATTCTACTTCCGAATGTACATAAACTTGTAATATGTGTAAAGTTGCTACATACGTAACCACTTTTCGCGCTTGTTCCACCCACGAACTTTCTATTCGAGCTCAGAGGTCCTCGATGCTTGATAATCTGTATCCTTTTTATCCAGCAACCGTCTTTGGCGAAGTCACAAATTTGTTTGAGTAAATTAGTTACAAAGAAGACGGCAACAATCTTACTGGAAAACGTTGCTCAGTAAAAACTAATGCGCGCAAGTCCTTCAAGTGTGTTCTATTTTCAGAGAAATGTATGAAGAAGATAACAATAAAACGCCAAATACTTCATGCCAAGAGATCTCAGTGACAGGGAACGGCGTACTTATCAAATTAAACTCTTATCGTCTGATTCACTTGCAACTCGTCTCCCCACCGCCAACCCCACACCCACCACCCCTGATCATCCCCGTTACTCTTCGTGCCCCGCCTCGCCTTGCCTTCTCCGCTCCTTCCCTCGTCACCCGCACACGACGGAGAGAGCGCGTAATCGCCTTATCTGTCTAGTTAGCGGGCTGGCCGCCAGGGCGCGGGCCGGGCCCCGGCCCCGGGGGCAGCCAATCACCGGCGGCGGCGCGGCCCCAGGGGCGTTGACGTCACTGGAGGACGGCTCTTATAGATGGCGCTCCCCAGAGTGCCGTGAAACGCCCCGAGAGGCGGGGGCGGGGGCGGAGGTTGGGCCCGGCCGGCCGGCCGGCCTGCCGGGCGAAAGACTGCAAGAATAAATAGCTTTGTTAAAGTTTTCGCGCAAGCTGCTTCTGCCTCTGATTTGTTGGAAACATGTTGCCCCCTACTCCTTGGAAGTCTCTTCCCGATGATGGGAGGCTGATAACGGAGATCGTAATATTCTCCTGTCACGAAGCTCTTTAGAAGGGACGAAACATAAAACGGGCGCCATTGCCAGGCTTTTGTGTGGTACACGCTGGGGACTTCACGAATAGCTTGCTGCCGCCGGATCGTTTAAGACTGGGTACGATAAGTTTTTTGGACACTTTACTATTTACGAACACTAATATTGAACGAGTTACTATTGAAGAAAAACAGCGAAGGTTTCTTGTATGGACGAAGCTGCAGATTTGATTCTTCGTCTTAATTAACGTATAAAAAACTACATATTTCCGTTTAAAGAGAGTTATCAAGGAAAATACGCGAAACCCACTAACGCGATACGATACAATTGGATGCAGAAATACCAGGTAAATTCCTTGTAAGGCCTAGAAGTTCATTTAATCATATATTCACAAGGATTTGTGTAGTATCTATTAATTTCGTTTTATTGATTTTAGCACACTTTAAAATTAGGTAATAAAGTGATTTCTGAAAACTGAATTTGCATATTCACAATGTATTGCGGTCCCCTAGAATATTTATAAGGAAAGAATGGGAGTTTAGGATAGAAAACGATTGAAGATTTCAGAGATGATTCAAAATCGAACGAACACAGACTCCTACAGAATGTGAGTGACTTGCATTTTACCACCCTAGAGGATCGAGCGTCTCAGTCGTAAAAAGCCAGCTCCGATTGGGTGGATTGATTAGTGGTACCGAGGTAAGTCTATTTGTACGCTTCAGTGAAGAGTCTATATTCATCGTGGGAGGCGGCTATGTTCTTCCCCCGTTGGCTAGCCAGATCCGGCGCCGACTTACGTCACCTTTTCGGCAACCAGGTATCTCCCACCAGTGGGCACCTCTCCAGCCACGAAATGATCTAAGCTCCCCACTGGTATCCCCACAAATGTGATAGTGTAGTGTATGTGAGTGTAAGGAAGGTGTGAGGGTAGGAAAAAAGTAGAGGGAGGAATAGTCGTGCGCGGTTCTTGACCTGTTTGTTAGTACACTGCTCCAGCTAGTCGCCGGGTGTTGATCGGATAAACCTCGGAAAACTACCAATCACAGCAGCCGGCCGCTATAATTCTCCTCCAGACAGCGGCTGAATTCGACTCGGCTGTCTAGGTAGTGTCGAAAATTCTGCCGCTGTCGGTACTCCAACCCAGGACTAGCGGGTCAGAGCCCTGCAGTAATCAGTTGATGTCCTGAGGCACCTTTGCCGGGCCACCTCTGATTACATACGTTTTATTGATAGTATATCTATTGATATAGGCGGAGCGAAACAGCTAATTCAAGGACACAATGTGTTAAACACCCTTGACTTTCCAGCGCGCTTCTCGCACCGCTGTCTCATTGCAGCTCCCTCCGGCGCAGATTCCACTGCACTCTCTCCCAGGGCGGCACCCACAATCGTCCGCCCCTCCCTCCCTCCCCCCGCCCCCACTCGCCCCCTGCGGCGAAAGCGCCTGCCCCCCCCCTTCTGCCCCCGCGCTAAGCCTTGTGGAACGCCGCGCCCTACATTAAGCCGTTGGGCGAGAAGACACCGGCGCGTTCTCCCGCTGGCTCCTCAACTACGCTGCAAGGAGGATTATCAGGTATCTCAAACCAATAAGTACCGTAGCCCCTCCCCCTCTCTGCAGAACAGAGAGGTGCTGCCGAGGAGCATGATTTTCCGTGGTAAGGCAACAAAGAGCCGGCGTAGCCAACGTCTATTCATCTCTCTTGGAGAGAATTAGTAAATTGAATGGATTCTGTGAAAATTGCGTAGCTCCCTACTGGAAAAGTCTTAATTTCATCTGAGTGAGGAGAGATGTACTCCTTAACATGGCTGTATTTATCAATTTTCCCCGTTTTCTGCCAGATCTTTTGATAAACCACTAAATACGATAATAACTCTTATCGTTTCTTTTCTCAAGCCTTATACTTTGTATTTTAAAAATATTTTAGCTTACTAACTTCCCCTATAGTGGATATGTGTTCTTAATGAAATTTGAAACAAATGTCAATGAGCTTAGATTTTCAAGAGCCCGTAAAGCTTTATCATCACACCATTAATATCTGAGAATTCGTGTACAACTCGAAGGAGAAAGAATCTTAAAACCCATCACAGCGAGGATTTGATTATACTCCAATTCTTGCTTTGAAGTTCAAATTTGAGATTATTTAAAATATGTTGTAAATGTCTGTTACGCTTGTTTTGTGAATTGATCAGTAAAATGTAGCATTTGTTTTCATTACATGTCGGCTAATCTGGCTTCAAACAACCGTTGTCTGTGCAGAATCCCTGATCAGGGGATACACCTGAAGTTGGAATCCTGGAGCTAGAACATTTTCAAAATTTGCTAGAGAGCTAGGTACAAATCCCTTCCCGAATGGTTTTATTTTTCATACTTTAAATCGATCTCAGCGCACAGTAGTTGGCTGGGCTTGTGCGGCTCGAGACCTCTACCTGAATGCTTTCTCACATTTGCTCCAGATGTTGTTGGCGGAAGGTTGCTGAAAGCCCGACGGGGAGTGGGGAGTAGCCTATAGCTCAGAATTCAAATAGAAACTAATTGAAATTACATTCACAAATTGTGTAGAACTAATTTCATTAGAAAAAAGAATCATCTATCTTCAGTATTATAATTGTAGGAAAACACGGCAAGGTTTTCAAATGCATGGCTCCAAATTTTCCAAAGAAAATTTTAATTAAGGAGGTTTCAGTGTTCTTTCATCTTCTAAAATTAATATTTCCTTTCTACCATTAGGAAACCGAAAAATTAAGAAAATATCAAAAAATGTACTTTGGGCTGCGATAGATGGCAGCTGGCACGAGTATGTGGCAATTCCAAATAGCTGGCCCAGACCCAAGGAAATAGAAAACTAATACGTGAAAGTCTGTGCCATTCTGTAACACTACTAGTTACTTATTATCAACATCTGTTGTATAAATTATTTCTCTTCTTGGACATTTACAGCTTTGAATGTGGTCGGTAAAAAGAGTTTTCAAAGGAGAAATAACCGAAAAAGGAGTAGAATCCGTCCGAGGGTTGCCGTCTCGTGGAATATATTAATATATAATGTACACCAGTAAGTGCTCAATACCTCTACCGCCTAATGGAAAAAATATTTTTATATCTCAACTTCAACAGACACAAAAAAAAACAAATCTTATATTTTGTTTGAACCAGAGTTCAACGACAGGGCTAATTTTACTCCATTTGAAATGACCCTCTAATTTCGATATCATGTGTTCTTTGATTTCTCGGCTCTCTGGGTAATTATAGCAGCTTTTCAATTGATCAAAGAAAATTCATTAAAGCAAGTATTTTTAATGAATAACCTTAATGTCTAAACCAAACATCTCCGATGTTTACAGACAAATTTATTAATCATCCAGGGTGCAAGAGATCGTTATGGCGACAAGAAAGTTCAACCCCAAAAATTGACAAATTATTTTCACGAGCAAGAGAAATTTTCATTAGCACCCGCTGAAGTTCATCGCCCGAACTCGATTTTTTTTCGTACAAAAGAGTACTTTATTTTGTTTCATACAAAATAGGGGCATATTTCAAAACTGTACTCCTTCCCGAGATACATTTTCTGTAACGTCTTCTTGTTGTCTTCCCCGTCGCTTAATAAATTTGAACACTTTTACCAAAATATCTGTAGTCTCAAAAAATAAAAAGGAATATAACATCACATTGTTTAAACAATATTTTAACTTTGAGGCAAGATCCGCGACCTTCCCTTTTGGAATCCAAACGCACGTTATTAATATGGTCATACACTTGTTTATCTTCAGGAGGAATAAACTTACAAACCTTCGTAGTAAGTACAGGTCGTAGTAAGTAGTGGTCGTACAGATAATTTAAGTGCAGTGATTTTTTCAATTCACTACGTTTTAAGATTTTTCTAGTAAGTCAATAAACTAGTGATGCTAAAACAACATATACTCTCTCGCATTATTTGCCCAGGTTACACAGTAGTATAAAACTGCATGAATCTGAAAGTGTTTCCAACGACAAAAAACACACTTTTCTCCGCGCAGAGAATCGATCTCGGATCGACTTAAGACGCCAGGTAAGGTGCTATCCCTATGCCACCAGCCGCACATATACATTCAACCTTATCCACGCTTCAAAAATTTTTGATATTTGGCATTGCGACTTTCAAAAGTTCAATGATGATCATTTAAATTACTTCAAAATCTAGTTTTAAAGAACAGATTTCATTGGGAAAAAATTCATTAACAATCTATTACTACTGTAAATTCGCAATGTAAATGTGAAGCTGGAATCTTTGTGATCTAGGTTTTCTTGCAGCAATTTTTTAAGTGTTATTTGACATGGCCAATGGCAATATTTAAAGTAAAATATTGAATCGTTTAAGAGAAAATATACATTTTAAAATTGCTAGATTTCAAGCAAATTATGCACAAACTACTTATATGTTCAAAACGAAGTTCTTTAATTGATTTGAAATATCTGAAGATGAGATTTTCTAGAGAAAAGCCGAAGCTCGCTGACAAACGCAGTAGCAAATTTTCACCGTACTTAATACAATGAGAAGAATCTAAAGAAAAACTGGAGTGGTTTTTAGGCAAAAATTGTTTAAACATTTTAAAACTCCTATATTCTTCGCGGAACTACAAGAAAGTACCCATTTTTCAGAACATTGAATTTTCTTGAGTCGATCATGTTGTGGATCTCTGCGAAAGTCGATCACGTGGTGGATCCCTGCGCAAGTCGATCAAATGGTGGATCCCCGCACAAGTCGATCAAGTGGTGGATCCCTGCGCAAGTCGATCAAGTGGTGGATCCCTGCGCAAGTCGAAATAGTGGTGGGTCTCTGCGCAAGTCGATCAAGTGGTGGGTCTCTGCGCAAGTCGATCAAGTGGTGGGTCTCTGCGCAAGTCGATCAAGTGGTGGATCTCTGCGCAAGTCGATCAAGTGGTGGGTCTCTGCGCAAGTCGACCAAGTGATGGGTCTCTGCGCAAGTCGACCAAGTGGTGGGTCTCTGCGCAAGTCGATCAAGTGGTGGGTCTCTGCGCAAGTCGATCAAGTGGTGGGTCTCTGCGCAAGTCGATCAAGTGGTGGGTGTCTGCGCAAGTCGACCAAGTGGTGGGTCTCTGCTCAAGTCGACCAAGTGGTGGGTCTCTGCGCAAGTCGACCAAGTGGTGGATCTCTGCGCAAGTCGACCAAGTGGTGGGTCTCTGCGCAAGTCGATCAAGTGGTGGGTCTCTGCGCAAGTCGATCAAGTGGAGGGTCTCTGCGCAAGTCGATCAAGTGGTGGGTCTCTGTGCAAGTCGATCAAATGGTGGATCAACGCGCATGTCGATCAAAGGGTGGATCAACGCGCAAGTCGATCGAAGGGTTTTATAAGGAAGTATGTTGTAATTCCACTGATTGATTATCAAATTTAAATTAAAATGCAATATTTTATGAAATGAATTTTAGATTATTAAATTAAAATTATATTGTTACTGTATATATCTGAGTTCTCAGATTTTTTATATTGTTGCTAAGTATAATGGATTTCTTGTTTTATCTCTTAATATTGCTACAATTCTCTGCTTGTTTCTCTCAATGCGTCCAAAACACCTCATACATATTTCGCCCAAATTCGAAATTTTTCCCAATTATCCATAAATATATAAAAATAGGTTTCAACTTTTTCAATACACTATGGAACCGTTTAGTTAAATACGGAGACCAATCATAGAAGAAAACCTTACATTTAAGAAGTGTCTTTGGCTCACCAACTACATCCCCGTTCAGTTCCGTATTAATAATTCCGATCCGCAATCTTCAATCGGGCCGCTGTATATTGCTAAGGGAGCGTAAACCGCTTCTTCTCCGTGTGTGGCGGTCGCGCGTTCGCTCCCCAATCGCTAGCGGGGCTGGGGTGGGGGGAGAGGGCCGCCGCAGGGGCATCGCCGCGGGCGCAGCGCTTCCGGCGGCGATAACGGCTCGGGCAACAGGCGGCGCGGCCGCGATAACGCGCTTTGTTGCGCGCGCGGCGTTTGCATTCGGCGCCGCCGCCGCTGATAAATCCGGATTACGCGTAAAGCATAAAAGCCGCAGCGCCGCCGCAATTAGCGCGCGCGCCCGCGTCGGAGTCGAGGGACGCACCCCCCTTCCACCCCCCACCCCCCCGGTGATAGTTGGTCGCTCGGACCGCCACCGTCGCCGCCGCTGCCCGCTCCTTGGAGACCGCCGCGCCGACGCCGGGGATTAGCGAAGCCGCGCAGCCGGCCTAGCCGCCGCCATCATGGGCACCACCTCTACCACCGCCACCATCGGCACCACCGCCATCTCCTCCACCACCGGCCCCACCGCCACCATCGGCACCACCTCTACCACCAACACCACCAGCGGCACCACCTCCACTACCGGCCTCACCGCCACCACCGGCACCACCACCACTGCTATCGTCACTGCCTTCTCAAACGCCACCGCTACCTCTACCGTCTCCGTCTCCGCCAACAGCGCCACCGCGTCCGCCTCCACTTCTGTCGCCGCCGCCACCAACACCACCCTCACCTTCACCGCCACCGCCACCCCCCCCGTCATCGCCACTGCCAGCCCACCGTCGTCGCGGCTGCCGCCGCCGCCTCCCCCACCATGTCCACCTTCCCCGCCGCCGCCTCCACCGCCACCGCGGTCGAGTTGCGTGCGGCACTTGGCGGTCGCCCTAACGGCCCTGCGCGAGGGCTGAGGCTGCTTGCTCGCTTCAGCTGCTGAGTTTGGCCATGTGGATGTTGGGCTCGAGGATTGTGCATGAGAAAATAAACGTAATTATTATGAGCTGCATTACTTGTGGATGCAGAATTTTCTAGTACTGCGGTTCTCAGAATGCAGGTTCATATACAATTGCACATTTGTAATGCAGATAAAAATCTTCTCACTACATTAAAATGGATCTCAATGATGATTATTCTAGTATAATGTGATGGTATGACTCCCTCGTCGTTAATGAACTTGGGATGTTTTCCTTCGCGTCTATGAGTTCGTTCTCTGAATTATTCAATATTTACTCTGACTATTCCACTCGTGAAATTAAAACCAGTAGCATTTAACTACACGTACAAAAAGCCCCAATGAGGGCGGTGTATCTCAAAAACTTCATCGCTTTTTCAAACGCATATTTCTTCTCCCTACTGGCCAATCATAAACTGTGTCTCATCAATCTTAGGAGGCGGTATACATTGGTGGCTATGTCGATGTCCAATAAACCGCTTATATATTGCAACATAACCTCATTGATTTTAACATAGCTTTCACTTATATTCAATATTTGGCGCATTTTGTAACTGTTCGATGTAATTTCATTCGTGGAATAGTCCTATTAAATAACTGTCGTGGTTTGGAAATGATAAATCCCAAAACACTCGTGCTTGCTTTCTTTTGTTGCACGGTAGCTGCGCGGCTCCACGCTCTCGTTGGCACGGTATTGATTATTTACTCCTTATTCTTATTTAATAAATTGACACATGCAAGGTACTGTTGGCTATTGGATTTATGAAGATGCCAATTTAAGAAAACAGATTTTATTGATAAATCGGCCATTTACTAAGATAAAGGGGTTTTCTAATCCAAACAGGACGCAAATTCGTATTGCGCTTATTTGAAAATACATGAATGTTTTCTCTATTGCTACTAGTTTTTACAATTGAAATTTTCTTCTCTCGTCTTTCTCTTCTCTCTTGATCAATGTCATTAATAAAAATTGATTATTTTACACATACTACTTTGTTGGGTCTTCCTTTCCATTGACCGTGTATCGGGTACCTGCGTACGTCTGCCGCCCGCTGAGGTGAGATGTGCAGGCCCCGACTGGCGCTGCGCGCTGGTCGCTTCCACGGGGTTCCCTCTCGTCGCCACACACAATAGACCCGCACCCCCAGCTCGCCGCACGGGTGATTCCCTCCCACTGCTCCCAACACGTCCGAGTCCCATCAGCGCCTCACAGCCGTCATCTACACGCCGGTCCTCTGGATCCCTTTAATTCCGATCGCGGTGACCGTCATCTGGGAAATAGTTCACCAGAAAAGCGATAAACCAACGAGTATCCATTCTTTTGAGTACGGAGCTTCCCGTAACATTTTGCATGTCAAATGAATTTAGCTTAAGAAGGAAGAAATTAATTCGGAGCGTTTTATATTGGAGTTACTGTAAGAAACAAAGTGACGACAAAAATCAGAAAATGTTGTTCCTGTCATCTGATTGTTTGTTTTTTTACAAAATGACTGAAAAAATGAAAAACGAAACTCTCGCCATCGACAGCGTTCTGTACAAATAGTTATCGATGATTGTGCTGTGGTTTACACTGCTGATAAAACAGATTTTAAACTATACTTGGTTTTTATAACGTCGCACTTCAAGTCCTGTCTTCACGATGGAATATCTTACAGCGTTTCGCGCCTTTCTCGGTCGTGCCGTAAGATGTCACACAATCGCAAGCACTACTTGATACGATCGCAATCTTGCGACACCTAGTGGCACAGCCGAAAAAGAAATGCCGTGATATATTCCATCGTGAAGACAAGACTTGAAGTGCTAATTTATAAAAACCCAAGTATCATATTGATTAATTTCATTTAAAGTGTAGTAAATATGAAATTGCTGAGGGTAAATATTCCAGTATATCACGGCAAGAGTAAAACAAAACTATTTTCATTAAACATTTATTTCATTTCAACAAAACTATTTTCGCCTTGATTACGTCTTTAATAATTAAAAATCTTAATTCTTCGAGTTAATATTTATAATTATAGTTCTACTTGAAATACAAGACAATACATCTACTCGTATATTTAATGCGCTTCATATGAAGCCTGAATCATACCTCAAAGTGTGTTCATATTTTAATCAGCGTAGTATTTTAGACGCATCATATCCTGTATGTTTGCCATTCTCCCTGCGATTCTTGGGTGCAACACATCGTACCGCTCTGAAATATATATTAAAGGGAAAACCTTTTCCACCAACGCCCAGAACAGGTGTTTTGGGTCATTCTGTCTCTGGGAGTGCAATGAATGAACGTGTCCTCGACGCTACTTCTCTCTCTGTGTGTGCTTGTTAATTGCTCGTCTCTTCGCGACATTTGTGTTGAGCGATGCAGATGAGTGGCAAATTTTGCCGCGGGGACCCGTCAGAGTCTGCACCATTTGCATTGGGATTGTTCACCGCTAAGCTTCGCGTACAAATGTTGGCATAGTTCAGTGAAAAAATTATGTCATCCCAGATTACAAGAACACAGTTGCGAAAGTAAAAAAAAAAAAGTGGAAAGAGAAATTCGTCCGGTCCTCGCTGGGTCCAGTTCAAACAACGCTATGTGTAATACTACGTGAAAGTTTGAAAAGCAGTCATTGTGTTTGGTATAATAAAACCCTCATTTTCGTTGAGAGATGGACGGTAAAACTGCGTGCGCAGCGGGGAGTTTCATAAAATGTGAAACAGCCTCACGACAATGGAGATCTCAGCATACGTTGTATTATACAGCTATATTCATTGCATGGCGAGTATCTTATCGTGACGTTTACATGTTTTGAGAAACAGAAACGGTTTATTGCCGCTGTATTGTGTTTTCGGTCGTTTTTTGTACGCATAAATTCAAATCTATTTGCAGTTTTAAATTAAAATAATGTTATTCATCATACCAATGATTAATATCAATGTTTAATCGCATCAGTCATAACTGATATTATTAATATCACGTTGAGAAATTAGAGCATTTCTACTCTTTGTTTATTTCATTTAAAATATTTCATGTAGTACTTACCTTGAATTTTTAAGTTTGCAGTCCAAAAGCTGAAAAATGAATTCCAGATTGGCCCCTATTTTTAAGTCTAAAACGACTAAAAATCTAATGAATCCACATTATGAGTTATGTTAAGTTTTCTGATTCTGCCACCTACATGTTTAGAGAGTACATTATAATTTCAATTTTGGAATCGAAATTGTTAATATCTATAATGCATTGTCCCTACATTGCAAATTCCAGATTGCGTAATTAACAGTTCCATACCAAAGCCATTCCGGCACCGAGGGAGCACCAATTCGAGAAATGTCTACGGAGGACTCCAGAATAAATTGAAATATTCTCGTAATTGAAAGAACATTTTGTATATTTAAGGACTAATGTTACATTAATTTATCCATTTACATCCATTACAATCACCTTCTGCAAGTTTGTGTTAAATTATTTTCAGCTTCTGAGAGATGTCAAAGTAGGTTTTTATCATATTCTGTACGTGCGCTCTTGTCTGTGTGGGCACAGACAGCCACGTCTTGTTTTGAAGAATCAGTTCAATATTATATCTGGCGCTTCCATTGTACGAACTCTTACCGACATTGACAGGTAAGATTACAATAGTTTATGAACTGACCTGGCTGTAAGAAAGTACTGGTGTTTCACGAAGCGATTAGGCATAATGACAATCCGAAATTTTTGTTGTAAATATACGATAAGCCTTGAAAGAGGAAATTATCACTTAGGTTGGGAAATGTTCTAATAATAAAAGTTTTAGACTATGAAGTAGTAACTCCTTACCTGAATAAAAGCAAAGGAAAAACAAAAATATGGATCAAGGAAGAGGATGAGCGACTGACCTTGGTGAATGTGATTTAATCAACACAATATGGTGATTTTCGTATTCCTTATTGAAATCGAAACCGTTCCAATCAAACACACAGACCATCTGTGGAATAATCGTGAATTATAATCCCTTTGAAATTGCACCCCTGCACAAATTCTGTTCGTGATCCTGTTTTAAACGAACTGTAGTGCATGAAGGTCAAACAAAGACTCGATTTCTCAAACCGACGTGAACTCTCCTGATAGGACTTATTTTAATGAAATTTGAAATCCCTAATTTTATAGAGTAGTACAATCGCTTCAACGAATTACATCAGGCAATACGGGACAATAATAATCCTCGAAAATGTTACTGATATCTGCTCCTTCATCTAAGATCCAAAGTCAGCGATGTCTCTCTATTCTCCTATTCCTTCATCGTCTCGATTCGTTTTTACTCTTACCCATTTGTACCTTTGCATTCTGGTTTCGCCGGGCCCATTCTCTTAGATAGTTGAATGTGGGAAATTAAGTCCGAAAGTTTCAGATGTGGAGCGGCCGTGACCAAACCTGTTCTTGAGTTCAGGTAATAGACCTGCTTGTGGCCGTTTAAATGATCTCGAGTTTCCTTTCCCTTTTAGATATGGATCTGCACCACTCATACCGAGATCATTAGCGGGGTTTTGAGTGCTGAACGAACTATTTCGTGATATAAGAACATTCTTCAGACATGTTGTAATTCCCCGCAGTGGGAACCATCGGATGCGGAAGTCAAGGATTTGGTGGCGGCTGCAAACGTCCATCCAGGCCCTAGAGCAGTCGTGTGAACTGTCATTGGTGGCAGCGGCACGCGTCGTGGCACCGCAACATGCCACGAGCTTCTCTGCGCAATTAGCGTCGGGAAAGGAAACTATTAGTTACCCCGCCGTTTTACATCTTTACAACGAACTCAAGATTTTCTTAAGAATGTCGTAGTTTACCTTTTCATCTTCAGAGAGTGAGTAATTCAAGATAGTGTAGCAAAAAGATCACCAGTTTGATAAAATCAATTTTCTTTGCTTTGCTCGCGCATATCCAACTACACTGCAAAACTCCCACCTTCAGCTTCTGCAAAACGTGTTAACATCAAATGTACTTGCGTTGAGCTAACACAAAATATCGAACGCCTTTATACAAATATGCAGATATGGCTTATATAGACTTCACTTAGGTGCCGGAAATATTATAGGACTGAAAGTTGTGCGTTTCACACTATTCCAGTTATCCTTGAGATAGCTGTTTGGGGAAAATACTCGCAGACAGACACGCCATTACTGCCCCTAGGGGTGTGATGTCAGGTGGGATCTAATATCAAGCGGAACCAGTGGAGATCGGGTAATCAGATTCTGATCAGAGTCTACCTCTTCGAGACAACAGCACGTGCTGGGCTTGTTTGTAGTTCTCAAGTGAGCAGCTCCAGCTGGGCGATTACGTTTGGGACACAGGTCACCTCGGCTATCGTGCAGAGTCTGTGCTTTGACGTCGTGAGAATGGCAATCACAGTGTCATGGTGAATCGTTTCGGAGTCTCCGTTTGTGCATATTGCTGACTCTGCCACCCTAGGCAATGAAGTTTGGCATAGAACGGATCGATGACCCTCGTTGCCTGTATTATAGATGTGCTATGTAAGTAAATTGGTTGTGTTAACACAGCATGTCCTATCTTATTAGTAGTAAGATTAGTCATATTATAAGGGAGAAATCACCTTCTCAGCATTAAGGAACCACAAAGTAGTGCAATTTGACTGTATGAAAAAGTTATGTTCTATTTACAGGATCAATAAGAATTCACTTTTGCAGTAGATCGGACCGTCAAAACATATTTTTGTCAAAATATTGACACTTTTCTTTCAGAAGACTCTGTAGATAGTATGCGAGAAAGTAAAAAAATGCGAGTGCATGGCTCATCTCCAGAGCCGAAAGGGAAGTAACGTGAATGAGTGGGCGAATTGGTGGGTGGGTGACTGGCTGCGCTGCGACCAAGTGATGTCGCGTATTTCGCTCCCAGGAAAGGACGCAATTGTGCTTCAAGAACATCAGTTTTGATCTAATTCAGTCGGAAGATATCTAACCGTGATCTCTTGGCCGATATGATTCTCCCCTTTCTCAAAGGTGACAGAATTCTGGGAAAACAGGACAATCAAAATGCATGAAATCTGGAAGAAGGTGGTGTTTCACGACATACTAGTGGTGCTACAACAGCACATACTCTCTTGCATTTTTCTAAATTTGAAAATGTCCGAAAATTTAGAAAGTTCAACGGAAATGAGACCCACGCCATTCTTCTGTCTCTTCCGTGGAAACAAATTGGAGTGATTTTTAAGAAAAAGATTTGTTATAAATTACATTAATTTCAAGCCTACATTGCGCAAAAAACTATTGTTTCTTGTGTTGTTTTTTGAAAAGGTTTGCATAATCTTTTTAAGAGCTCATTGTTTGGAAACAGATTTTGTCCAAGGCAAAAACTATTTTCAATTTTGTAGTTTTGACATGTTAACTTTTTGAAATTTTCGAAAATAATATTCGAAAAAATGACAACTAACACCATAGTTTGTACTGTCAATTGATACATACGACGAGGAAATTTTAAGAAAAAATTTGGTGCCGTTTTCGAGAAAAAAACTTGTTCAAAATAAATTAATAATTACCTACATTTCGCAAGAGAATACGCGAAAACTGCTCATATTTTCGAACAATTGTACATGAACTTATTTTAAGACGTGTCTTTAAGAAACATATTTATTCAGAGAAAATCTTTATCTTCAATGTGATAGTTAACTCACATTTTGTGATTTATAACCAGCATCTTAACTGCTAATTTCATATTATCCCAGTGTAAATAAGTGTCATATCTAATCGGTATTGTGATTCTGAGTACCCATACCTTTGGATCACACATGGAATGAATGTTTTAAGGGACGAGTGACGACTACTTTGGATGAAATATAGTAAAGTCCCCGCCCGTGCTGTCCCCGTCCTCCCCGTCCGCCGCTTTACGAGCGGGGCCCGCCTCCCCGTAAAACGCGCCGCCCTCACCTCACAAAAGCGGCGCGTCCGGCCGCGGCGGCGCCCCCTCGCCCCAACGCCAGCGCCAGCGCCCGCGGCAACGCGCCTTCTTTTTACGACGCGCCGCAAGGTGGGGCGGCGGCGGTGGTGGCCATTGTGGCAATGCGACGTAATGACAATGCGGGGAGAGGTGGGCTTGGAGATGGAGTTGACAGAGGAGATGGTCGTGGTGAGACGCTGGTGGCGGGGGATTGATGATTGACTGATTGATTGTGATTCCCGGCGCACGAACAGACGCCATTCGTCTCGTAAGTGTAGTACGTGTTCTTTCCCTCGCGAGGTGGCGGTGGTTTTCCCCCACTGGAGATCCGGCGCCGACCTACCGTCGGCTTGCGGGGTTTTACCCAAACAGGTATCTCCCACCAGCCGTGCACCGACCCAGCCGGGAAAAACTCTTAACCTCCCGATCGGACTCAAAGCATGTGTAGGTAGAGTAGTGCTTGTAAGACTAAGTGTGTGTATGAAAGGGAAGAGGATAGGACAAGGAAGAGGAAAGACAGATCGCGCGCGGTCCGTGGATTGTTTGTTCAGGGCACTGCTCCAACATTCGTTTGGGTGTTGTGCGTGGCCGTGGAGGTGACGATGTTACCAGTGGGGATGGTGACAAGGCGGATGGTGGTAATGGTGGTGGGAGCAGTGGCAATGACGGAGGGGTAGATGACGGTGGCCGTAGAAATGATTGCGGTGGTGATGTACCCGCAACGGCAAAGACTGTTACGTAGATGGGGACGGCCGTGGCGACGACTGTGTTCGCGCTGCCGGGGGAAATGACGGAGGTGAAGGCGCAGGCGGCGGTTGTGGCCGTGGGTTGGCGGAAGTGACGGCGGGGGCAGACGCGGCAGAAGGCGGCGAGGAAATGCGCGGACACTGTAACAGGTAGCTCGCGCTTTGTGATCGAGAAACTGCCTCGGAATTGGGGGCTCCAACGGCTTCGCTGTTGTCTTCCGTTCCGTTCGCCTTTTGTGGCGTCCAGAAAGGTGGGCTTTGTGGATCGCCCGGACGGATGACGTGCCGAATGGCAGCTCTTGCTCCGAATGGTAATACCTCGCCTCTTGACCTGTATGGTTTGTCCAGCAAATTGGTTACTATTCTAGTATGGCGTAAATATGATTTTCAATGAACGAATCCTGGAATTTAATCTCTTTTTAGAAAAATAATTCATATCTTGCTATAATATTTTTTCACGTTTAAATTAATAAACATGATTGAATAAATTAATAAGGAAACTATTTTTGACTCCTTGACAGTTATTCCTGGCTATGAATCAACGAACTCTTACAATCAGCCGTTTATTATTATTATTATTATTATTATTATTATTGTTGTTATTATTATTATTATTATTATATTTTGTTCGCAATGAGTTATTCTGAGGAAGCTTATTTTAGTTCATCAATGTTTCTGAATGTTTTAATGTGGTAAAAATATACTTATTGAATTATTTGAATCATATAATTTACCTTTCTTATTAGTGTAACTGTTGGTGATGTAGATACCTTTTTCAATAAAGAATGAAAGACGAATGTTGTCTGGTATCGAAAAATTCGATACCAGACAACATCCGTCTTTCATTCTTTACCTTTCTTAATTAAATTTACTTTATATAACACTTCATGACTGTGATTTTGATTCGAGTGCTTATCATAAGCAAAACTTATGAGCCTGCATGCCATTTTCATGCATTATTTCATCTATACAAGTTATAGAAATCAATAACAAATGCCTGGAAATGTTAATGTAAATATTTGATTCGTAATAAAACAAGAAATACAACGTAGGTGTTCGATAAAATCTAACGCGCGAGTAATAGCGTTACAAAAATATGCGCGAGTAACGCCCGGTTAACACAATAACACAACACAATAATTTAACATTTACACATTAACACGCTAACACATAAACACAATAGTTTTCCAAAATAGATAAATGTGCGCAAACTTTACAATATTTCATCTAAATTCGTTATTACTCATCCCTTAAAGTATTTATCAGACGAGGGATTCAAATGACAGTGTACTCAGGATCATAATACCGATCAAATACGACTCTTATTTACATTATGAAATAATCATTTAGATTCCTGGTTAGAAACCACAAAATCTATATTAAAATGAAGAAACGTGAAACAGGTACATATTAATTAATCATTTTGAACAACCTAAATATTAAAATATGGCGTCATTCACATATCGTCAATTTGATTTATGGGTCGTGTTTATTAATTATAATCGTGAGTACAGTGCGATTTTCAGTTCATTTAATTCGCAATGTTTCTGAACCCAAACAAAAACTTGTAAAAGTCACACTAAAGATGACTATTGCCTCTGAACTCCACTTGTATAGTTTGTGGCCCTTGCGGAGTGTCCAGGGCCTGCGAGGCCACGGCGCACAGAGACCCGCCGACGCAGGAGCGCCATCTGCGAGGGCGACAACTGCCGTCCGCCGCCCGCGAGAGTGGCCGGGGCGTCCTCCGTCCTCGCGCGGCGGAATTACCGCCGATCCTCGCCCGAGGCAATTTGCGCTTCATAAAAGGGAGAGGTCCTCGCCGCGCCAACGAGGCCGGCGCCGGCTCTGGCGCTGACCCGGCGGCTACGTCGCCACTCTATATCTCAGAGCGCTTGGGCCGCGGGCAGAGTGGATCCGTCTTCGGCCGAATTCGCGTTCGGCTGAACACGCCGTTTACGGCCGAATATATCAAACTCTGCGGTTTCGTGCGGTTTCGGATGGTATAACGGTCAGCGTATCGGATTGTTATACCCAAGATGGTGGGTTCAAACCCGATGGAAGCCGTCAATTTTTAAGGGCGAAACAATCCTTCGTACGCCTTCCTTCGGAGGGGAAGTAAAGCCGGCGGTCCCATGTTAGTAGATTTATTTCCATGTAAAAGATCCTCAAGCCTAAATGAAGCCTCTGAGCTAAATTCAAATCGTCTGTTTCGTCGCCCGAGTTAATACCTTATTTCTCCGCTAGGTGGTGAAAGGAGCATAGTGAAATTTGCGTGGTCAGAGGGAAGAGCAGGCCTGATGGCCCGAGTAAAATAAGGTATTAACAAACCCTCACAAGAGCTCAGGCACGGTCACACTGCATCCGACTAAGTCTGGCGAACACCGCCGAACTTGGAAGTCGGCAGACCGAAATAAAATGAATTTGATTTATTCGGCCGATCTGAGGAATCGGCCGAATCTGTAGGAGATGTCAATGTCGAAAAGCTGGTTTCACTTGTACACACACGAGATGCTCTGTGGAAGACATCGGATTACAGATAACACAACAGCGACAAAAGCAGGGAATTATGGAATAAAATCGCAGAAGAAATAGGCGAAACTGGTACAATACGTGCTGTAAACATTGGACATAACTTCACATACGTACTTTATGGTTATGAACAGTCGTTCCTCTGTAGTACTGCATTTTCTATAATTCTACCTTTTTTCAATGTCATCTCTAATTGCTCCAAGTATAAAAAAGTATTAGGTGGCATTCTTGTATTTTGTAAAACGTTCACTGACTGGTAATATAAGGTATGAAATTCACCAGTATTTTCGCGATCGGCGAAAATAGGGTTCACCCAGAAATATTTTTGATTTTCATGCAGAATAAATTTAAGAGCAGAGGTCTCAGTAAGCAGTTGTAATCTTCTCGCTTCCATTACATGCCACTTATACCCAATAATTCAGATAGATGTCTTTTGCAGTCGGATGCAGTGTGATCACTCAGGTCGGCAGAATCAGTCGGCCTTTTGCGCGCGAACTATTCTTTGGCCGAAAACGGATGCACTCTGATCGTACCCTTACAGCTTCTTTTCGTTGTCCGGGAAAGACGATTATTCTTATTTGAGGGTGTAAGATGTTCTTGTTGATAATAAATTTCAATTTTATATAGTAAGCCAGAAGATTTTGCTACACAATGTGATTTTTTACCTTCATAAACTCTTGTCAAGTGTCTCTGGTTATTGTATTGGTCACAAAATCTCTCAAACATTTTGTAAATAAACTGAGGAAATGATAAAGCAATGTGGGCTGTTTTTAGCCGACCTGGTTGGCCGAAGTGGCTAGAGCGTGGGCCGACTGCGGGCGTCGGTCTGAAGGGTCGCAGGTTCGCTTCCCGCCGTGGGCATGCTAGTTTTTCCCTCGTCTTTTATGTATGTGTGTTGTCACGGAAGGCCTTGTAAGTCTGCTGGCCATGGACCCAGGAGCCCACATGTGTGTTTAGTGTAAAGGTGTGTCCCCATGAACATATAGTGGGGACCAGGCGCTGATAACCAAAATTGTAATCTCCTGTAGCTGGAGAAAGCCCCTGGATACAATGGAGGCTTTGTCAATAGCTGGATTGACAATTAAAAATATCTTCCAGGCTGCATGTCGGTGATCTAGTGGAAATAATGTTTATATACGTTTCCTCTGCAACTGCGGGAGACATTGTCAGCGGCAGAGTGGTTGTGGACGAAGTGTCCTTCTAGACGATTCGCAGGTGACTGTCGAAGACACCCGCTGATCGAGGCTGTTTATACCGCGTGGAGGCTGGTGTTTTCTTTTCTTGCCGGCTGTTGATTGGCTGACCCCTTATGCCGTGCGTTGAAGCTAGCTACGCGTACAGGAGAGGCACTGTGTTCTCGTGTGCCCACGTGACTGATGTCTGCGAGTTGTCTGGAAGCATACTTCGTCCACTATCACTCCACCACTGATGATGTCTGCCGCAGTTGCAGACAAAATGTACGGAAGCACGATTTTCACACCGCCATGCAGCCTAGACGATATTTATAATTTTGAAAAAAAAGAAGCTTCAGTTTGCAGAGATAACGTTTTAGCTCCTGAGGACTGTGATATTATCTCCACGGAGTCCAGCCCTAATTTTTAATGACTCACATTTGAGCCACGCAGCAGTGTCTGTTTTTCTTGTTTACTATTATCGTCCAGACCGCGCCGGTAAAATAAACTAAACCACTTTCGTTAATCCCCTTTGAAAAGGTTCTCCGTTCCTTTTTCATTACTCTGTATTCAGACCGTGGTCTTGTCTCATTTATTTACATTCCTGTGTGTTATTTCATACCCTGACATTCACGCCCTCATTAAAGACGCTAAAAGAGAAGCGCGTGCACTGTAAATGCGATTCATTGGAATCGTTAATTGAGCTGTGACTACCAACATTGGCTTACCCTACGAAATACGATTCACAGTGATCTGTTTTTTCCACGAGAAAGGAAAGTTAACATCATTTAATAGATGTAATATTTTGGCGCTTATAAGGCTTCAAGTTGTACATCTAATGAAGTACTATCACGAAAAGGGTGGTTCAGAACCTCCATCGTCCATAGCCCCTGCCTACACATGCGGCGCCTTTTAAAGGTGCCTCATTCAGCGATGTTCTCCGGGAAGCCAGTCCTGAGCTACCAAGAAATTTTGGAAGTTCCGCGATAAAAAAATTATTTTTTATAAGTAAATGTTAATTTGTGAAAGCAACTTAAAGGGATACATTTTCTTGTGTTGTTTCAAATTCGTAGGCAAACAGAGCCGAGGAAACTAATTAGCCTATATTTTTTTTATTAATTTTAAGGCCAGTGAATGTTTTTTTGACAGGTTGTGAAACAGTTGATCATTGCTGAACACCTTATCGCTCTGAGAAATGTATTTTTCCCCCGGCTACACGGATTGAAGTGCCAGTTGTTCGTACCTCAAACGGCTCGTTCGGAGCATGCACTTAGAAACCAAGTTTTCACGAGTAATTTACAATGTACCGATTACGTCACTAAAATTAATATTGTTTGTATTGATACAAATAAGGTCGACCAGCAGATGAAAATATGTATGCGTGAAAATGAAAGTCAAGTAAACGAATAGGCCATTAACACACACTTTGAGTCCGTTGTTTGCTTTCATTACGCTCTTAAATAAACGCGTAATAAACTGACTTTAAGCAATCGCAAAATGTACGCAAATTGTAATATTTATTAAAATAAAGTTTTGAAGTGACATTTACTTACATTTTAATTACATAAATTAATTTCACACAAACATTCTCCAGTAAACGATTTTATGAATGTGAATCTGCAATGTATTTGATACAGTAAGAAAATTACTGCAAAAATCGGTTTTAGTAAATGTTATAATTTCCAATTTTTCAGCGCTCAGTGAATTTACAACGAAGTCCAGCCAACATGGATGAAACGCATGTTTTAGTAGAGTAAATTAGCAGGTTGACGCATCCATCGACCTCGCGCCTTTGACATACTTTGTGGCATGACACGGTGCGCGGCAGGATGCCTACCCTGAAATGCCGTGAAATTAAAAATCCATAAAACGGTATTTTGTAGAAATATTAGTCCTTCTCCAAAAGGAACGTTCTTAGGATACTCCGTTGTTCATATAACATAGGTTACTAATCACTAGTTTTCCTCGGATTATCCTTGTATAGTTCGTTTAACTGGCGAGGTTTCGGTATGTGAAGTTCCTGTTACAATTTCTCTCAATATTCAATGTTCACTCCGGGGATTATTACGAAGATGCCTGAAATTTATGATAGCGGCATTCTTTTGCGGAATGTAAATAATTTGCTCGTGGTATTTGATGCAACTTCCGAACATACCGTAATACACCTACACTAAAAAGGCCTCTCCATCAATATTGGCAGGAATCCCACATAGATTAAACGATTTGTTCAAGCGCAAAACCATGACATGATAAATATTTGCAAACATAGTATCAAAATATTGTTTACAAATGTATGACATGTGTGTTATCGCAGTTTGTCACTTAAAATCAACGGGGCTTTGTACACATTAAACATTTTCTAAATTCCATACGTATTTATTTTAATGTTTGTGTGAATTGTAAACTGGTAAAATACATTCTTTAACAAACGGTCGTCTTTATTCAAGATAACCTTTTTATCTTTCCTTACTTTCACTTCAGTGTGTTCGGACTCAATGAGTTCTGGAAAAATCCTTGGGCGCCGTTCATGCTTTCTGAAATTAGATGTTCCGTACTCTTGATAGTTTGTTTGCGGAGAAATATTCAGGATGTAAGAGAAAAATATTTAATTATAGTTTCTGGCGAGATATGTAAATCTAATGTATTATAAAATGGATCAATAAAAGAAACCAAAAGTAAAAATTGTATTTCGGCCACGGATACCATTGGACGCCTTTCAACTGCACTTCCTCTTATTTGAGAATTTGCGCATTCCTTGACAAATCAGCATTAAACTCCTCAGTTCTTTTAATTCGATTGAAGATAACATTGTGACGCTTATTTACATTTATTTTGAATAAATAATTTACAAATGTGTAAGTTGAAACAAGAAAAATAATTGAGCCTGACATAAAAAAACTCTGCAATAAGCATTGTTTTGATCCGAGGTCGCTTAAAACGTGATTCTGTTGTGATATTACTCGCGCAACTTTTCTTGACTGATGGACTAAAGAAATGCGGGTGGAGTGGGGGTATTAGTTACGAAATCGGCCACTAGATTTTATGAAGCAATGCCCACCTCTGGAGAATCAGTCGTCTTTGCAACTTTCTCAATAATTTGCGTTCTAACTTTCCAGGTATCTTCTATGATGGAACTTCACCTGCTTCGATCATTTATTTAGGTTTTTTGGAGAAAATCACTGTCAGAAGTTCTGGTCTTCAATATAATTTTTTTTATTTCGCGCCAGTGAAGATGTGTTTGGAAAGTTGTCGTTAGTGCTCGCTGCGAGCTTTTGCCGTCAACTGGTTATTGTTCCAGAGAGGGGGAAGCATTGTCGTCGGTCAAGAAAAGTTGCACGATTAATACATATTTTCTTGCGAGAACGTCAGGTGTAATAGACGTGGTTCGTAGGCAGCCATCCCGGAAAGAAGTATCTTGAAAGTGACCATTCCATCGTCCATCGCCATCGTGCGGCCATACTGGGCGAGGGGCTTCATCGCCGTTTCGCGCCGTCCACTCCAAGGGCCGCCTCCTCTCCCGCCCTGGGCCCTTCCCCGGAGGAGCGGTGTCATCCAGGCGCCATCTTCGCCAGCCGCCGCCCGCGCCCTTTCGCCCAGGGCTCTTCCGGTGGCCTTTTCTGCCTGCGCTCCCGCCCCAGCGGCCGCGGCGGCCGGCCACTTCGCCCGGGGCGCCCCCCCCCCCCCGCGGCACACAGTGGGTCCCGAGCAACGGCCATTTATGCACAAGCTTGGGGCCATGAATGGATGGGTGCCTGCAACAATTTGTTAAATAAAAGTTTTGCGTTTTCGTAAAGTTTTCTAAACTATTTATTGGTGTTCAGTATGGTGTAATCCTCTGTTTAGTCTTAGTCAGACATTGCCTATTGCCTTTTATTACTGCGGCGAGGGGCTCGGAGCAGTTATATCTGCGGGCTTTCCAGTCGCCCATGGAGGACCTCGCGGTGTTTTGAAGTGTTTTGACTTCACAGAGCGAAGGTAACTAATTCGACTGCCGTCCACTATTGACCCTAGCATTTCCGAGAGGGGGAGCAGAGACTCACAGATCGTACCTTTCAATGTTTTCAGGAAGGTCATAATCAATTCTTTTCTGTATGATAAACGTTTTGATAAAAAATATAACAAGTGTTTGTTATGGTTTGAGTTATTACAGCGTCATTCACGCACCTACGTGGAGCAGCGAGGAGCTGTGGATAAAAATAGTTTTCAGGGCTGTCATTCAAAAACTACACGTCCAGAATTTTGAAAGTATTTTCAGTATTGTGTTAGTATAATAGAGTATATTGCAATACTGCGATATGAAGAAACATAAGCTTTCATTTGTTATATAAATGTAATAGATGCGAACATTAAATACAATATATTGATGGGAGAAAACGATATTTTTTATATTAAGAGACAGAAATGTATTTGTTGTCTAAATGAATTCACATTTATAATAAAAGCTGTATCAGTTTTTACTTTATCGACATTCAAGGGAAAAGAAAGCGTTTCACAAATTAACTGCTGGGCTACATCAAACCATTAGTAGATTGATCTTTCTACTTAATACAATACTGGAAGGGTTAATTAACACATTTCCAAAAATATTACAAATTTATTCTTCAAATGTTCGAATACAAAATATCAAAAACATATATCATGGAAAACAGTTCGATTAATTAATCAATTCCAACTCCATAAAACAAACATGCAGATTAATTAGCATTCAGAATATATCAGGAACATCCACAAACGTTTCTCAAGTTAATTAACAAAATATTGCAATATCTTGATGACATGTCGCCCTATCAACTCTCATCGCAACAATTCCCTTCAATCAATAATTTTCACTTGTTATTCTCTTCACTTGATTTTTTTTTTTTCGTTGCTCTGTGACGATATTTACAATCAGAATGTTCGTCTTCGGGATGTACCATCAATATTCACAAAAAATAGGAATAACTTTAAATCACCTATTACGATAACATATGTAGTTTCTGGTCCGCATCTTACTGATACATCGGGAGGTCCCAGCTTCGAGTTCAGACGGTGATAGCATTTTCGCCACCGACTCTATAAATGATTCAAAATCTGCCATTGTCTTGATGGCAATAGTTGGTCCTTTGACTAGAACTCGGCAACTCGCATGGTTGTTTTTATTCCATTCCCAGCGCCAATTCCTTGCGATTGTGCGCAGTGCCTAGTGAACGGACCAAGGAGTGCTGCGCGAACATCCCCACCCTCTCCCGCTCTTATTCCCACATTTGAGGCCGAGCGATGGGCCAATTCCCATTCCAGTTCGGCCCGTTCCCCTTTAATTCAAAGCAGTCTCTGAGAAGCGGTGTTGAGGGATGAGTTCTCCGAGACAAAAATGTGTCTCGAAGTGAGAAAACCCAAATAATAAGTACATCGAATACAGCAATCTTTATTTTTACTATTTACTACTTATTAGTATGCTTTATTGTGTGTGTGTGTACAAATATATAATATAATATACATATTTATAATATATACATATAATATATATATATATATATATATATATATATATATATATACACATGTGTGTGTGTGTGTGTTCGGGGAGGAAACGTCGGAACTTCGAAAATAATCTCTTAAGACTATTCTGAGAATAATTTGTCTAAAAAACTGCGTGGATATTCCAAATGGTTGGGCCGCAATGAGCCTCAAAATTTGGTTCGAAAAAGTGAGTTTTAGGCAAACATTTTCATTATTGAAGCATAGAAACAGTCCAGAAACATGAAAATTGTTTATTATTTACGCAAGAAATGTATATATTTGCTCAGACAGAAAAATTAAGCGAGAAATACAAAAGCAGTCAAATGTTGTAAATTAAGTGCTTTTTTTTATTTTTCGCTTAATTTTTCTTTCTGAACAAATGTATTCATTTATTTTGTAAATAGTAAACAAGTTACAACATATATGTTGTTATTATTTACAAAATAAATGGAGAGTTTCTATCCTTCTGTAATGCAAATTTTTGTCTAGAAATCAACTTTTCAAACCAACTTTTGAGTGATTATTGCGGCTTAATAATTAAGAATATCTCCGTAGTTTATTAGACAAAATATGCTTAGAATTGTCTGAAGAGCTTATTTCGAAGTTTCGACGTTTCCTCCCCGGACACCCTATATATATATATATATATATATATATATATATATATATATATATATATATATATATATATATATATATAGTGAATATTGAGGAAAATATTTTGTGAACAAGTGTAACTTTTGCTTCAGCATTAACATAATTTGTGCCAGTATATTTTCTAGAATTCAAATTTTTGGCATTTTCCAGTATCATAAGATTTAAGAGAAAAAATTAAGTAATTATTTGAAAAATATCACAATTCCAGGAATTTAGTATGTGTCTAAATACTGTAAAAACTCTTTCATAAACACTAGTTTTTCTTTTCAGTCGATACAAACAGAAAGCAAATAACAAACTTTGAGATATCAGCAAAAAATTTAAATAAAATGCGGCCCACATGTTGTGGCTTTGAACAGCCGAAGTAGTTTTTTTTTTTTTTGCCGGAGATCTGAAAGATACTCCTTTCAGCCGGGAATATAGGTCCACCCTTTTCAAACTAGTAGTGATCGTGTGTCAGTGGCATTCGTCGCCACAACTCCAAATAGCAAACATAGATATTCTACAGCAGTCATGCGATACCTGGAATGAGGCAACCAGACGCTCCCGCGGGCAGCATGACGTGGTGACGCGGCTCGTGACAGGTACTTTTCTGGCAATAGAGCAGACACTGAATGCAAGAAAGTATGCTCAGGCCGATTTAAAAAAAGTTGTTTAAAGAGAGCGTAAGTCGTATTCTCTCCTGCTATGACAACATTCATGCCAACAAGAAAGGTCTTTGTTTCTTCTGGCGATTACACAAACTCAAAATGTAGTGCATTTTTTCTAATTATAAAAAACTCATATACCATGATTCAATAATAATGCTCTCTATTTTCATGTTATTCTACAACGAACCTTTCTCATATTTTTAAAGAGTTGTAAAGAAAACGCTCCTGTACACATTAGGACGTATTTGTAGTACTGACCCAATTTGACCAATAACAATACAGACACGTGAAGCTACGTCTGTTGACAAAAGGCAGATGCATTCTCGCGTTCTCATCAAATTACGTCTGTGAGAAAGATTCAAAATGCACTCTCCGAAGAAGGTGGCCACAAAACGTCTACATCTTTGGTAGAGATAAAAAACGGTTTTTGGTAGAAGGGAAAAAATATATCTTGTTTATGAACTTTTTGTTATTGTTTTTTTTTGTTTGTTTATACTTTGATATTTAATTGCATCGTGTCGATGTTTACAGTGTTTTAATTTTATCTCTGTTCTTATATACCACTTTTTGCATTCTTTTACATAATTTTATTTTACTTATATATTATGCTATGTACTTTAGTACGTTTGTGTAGAATGTTTCAATCATTTTGGTTTCTTCTTTTACATTTTTTCATGATTCTGTTTTTATGCATTTTGATATTTATAATTTTATTGTATTGATGTAAATACTAACGTATTGAACATTCTTTACTCTGGTTTGACAACTTTTTTGAAGTTAGTCCATTCATACGTCCTGACCGAATAGATAATGGCTATTTTACTCGTACACATTTTATTCTTTAGTCACAGAATTGACAACATTTTGCTAGATACAATTCTAATAGTTTGTGCCTAATTGATTTGTATTTGCACTACTAGTTCTGTATTTTTTACTACTGTTATGATACATACGGGTCAATCCATTTTAAGTGGTCCAGAATTTAATAAATTGGTCGCTCGACGATCTCAAAAAAAATCATATTTTGTACATAAATTTCCTTATGTTTTGGCTGTTCAAAACCATCTTTAACTTTTTTTATTGTACCTGGTTTACAAATAGCGGACATTTTTGTTTCGCGTCGTGCACCATTTTTCGCGTTCGCTGACATTTACTCTTTCCTAAATTGCTCAGCTCTTGGTTGTTCTAGCATTCTAGAATAAAAAGCATTCGATTCAGCATACTCTGGCCTGCAAATCGAAATATTATTTACCTATTTTCTATGTTTTTATTTGGGAAATCTATGGAACGCGAATGAACGAAATTCGATTTTCAGAGAGTAATTTTTCAAAGAAGTAATGGAATCTAAGCCTTAATTGTTTCTGTGCTTTTACACGCAAAAGTATAGTTACTTTTTGTAAAATATCGTTGGTATATAACGTACCCCTTGAAAATTACATCCTCTTGAAAATTGGAATTTTGGATTTTTTCCCAATTTTGAACTGTAATATCTCTGTTGGGAGACCAGATAAAAATCTTAAAACTGCTTACATGCTAAGATTGCTATCATACCAAACTTCTGTAAAAATTACAACTTTTAGATTTAACTCGAAGTATTTTTTAAAAAATTGAAAACGTACGAAAAAAAGCTTCATTTCCCCATTGAGAATACTTTGTGCCAAGTAGTAATCACATTATTTTGAAGCTATTTTAAACTGAAATCTACACTTGATTTAAATAATAATTATACTTAATAATTAATATCCATAAAATTGGTATAATATATAATTTTCAATATTAAGTATACTTTACTCTAAAACAAACTTACAATTTGACATCTACGTCCGTAATTGAAAAACGGTTATCTTAATTTTGAAATCTGAACTGCTTAAAACAAAAAGTATTTATAAAATACAACAAATAAATAAATTCAGCGTTTTGTTTATGTTTTTGCGTTTAAATTTGTCATTCTACTTACTATTTCTGAAGGTTTCTGCAGAGATACGAACAGTCGCACAGTACTCCTTAGATGCAATGATCGCAACTGAATTTTAGAATAACATGATGGACACAATCATTTCCGCTGAGCAATTTAGGAAATCTGAGTAAGTGTCTGCGAACGCGAAAAATGGCGCACGGACGCAAAACAAAAATGGCCGCCATTTGTACACCAGGTACAATAAAAAAAAGTTAAAGATGGTTTTGATGGATGGATTTCATTGAAAATTAACGATGTACCATTGGCTCATGTTAAGGTAATAAAAATAATAGGTCTCTCAATTCAGTCAAACCTCAAATGGAACGTCCATTTAAATGAATCGAACACAAAATAAAGTTCATTATGCCATGCGTTCAGAATTCTTTCAAAGTCAGTCAGCCTTAATACTGTTCGTGGAGTATATTTCAGGAATTTTCATTCCCGCCCGAGATATGGCACAATATGGCAAAATACATCTCACAGCTCCCAAAATTTCAGATTACAAAAAATAATTGTACGAAAAGTAAGAAAATTCCACCGATATGATTCTTGTAAGCCACTATTTATTAATCTCTGAATTTTACCATTACTCCTTGATTAACGAATCAGTTTTTGTCAAAATTGACTTACTTAAGGGTGATAATGTATTTCCATCAAACGCAGATATCTATAAACTCGACGTAGTAATCATATTTATCAGGTGAAAGTATCAACAGCTCACTACAAAAGATTCGCATACAATACATGCACATTATATTACAACACTTTGTCAGATGCCATGAAAACGATTAACCCGTTAACGCCCAGCATCCTCACTTAAAGACGCTCATTTCTGGTCAACTCAAATTAGCTTTTTTTGCAATACTTTGTGAATTTTATATCTTCAGTAGAGTTGGACATTCTGAACGAAACATGTAAGCAAGTCTTTTTCATTCTTGAATGCCTAGATGTTGATTTAGCTGTGATCGATAAGCCATTGTAAATTCCTGGTGAGGGCGTAGGCACATGACTTGGGTCGGTTCGAATCTTCATCTAAAACCGTGCTTAGCTGCTATAATCCTGTGGTTAAGTCGTAGGGAGAGGCCGATGTAAAGCAAACGGTGGTTAGTCCGCTATCGAAGTTGACGGGGCTTAGCAGCTTAAGTTTCAACGGTTTGGTGCTTCGGGAGCGCTCTCATAGTATAATTTAGTAACATAACAATTAATTATAACTAAAAGTTGCAAAAACATGTTCCTAGAGGGCTCCAACAATGAATGTGCGCACAGTGAACAGGACGATAATGAGGGAGCGCTATGCGCACAAAATCAATTTGATACTTAATGGGTCAAAATCGATACAAACGCTTAAAACCAAAGTAAAATATTTTCTTCTGCATAACTGTTTCTAGGCAATTAGAGACTGTACAGAGCATGAAAAAGGAAAGTAATATTAATTATAACAATGATATTTAATTTAGTATTTACCATTTGGACTGCATAATTCTAAACAACCTGTAACAAGTACTGTATCTCAGCTTCTGGGCCAGTGACTTCCATCTCGCTCAAATGTTTCGTCCAATTTCCCTGATCCTTTGAGCAATGCTGAGATGGCTCCTAGACATAAATGTAACTTCATTATGTGTGCAGATCTTATAGAGTTCAGAGCTTGATTGATTGATTGGTGTTTCCCGGCGCATCGACTACTTTGGTCATTACTCCCGTCAGTGTAGTGCGTGTTTTTCGTCGGGAGGCGGCGATGAACTTTTCCCCGCTGGATGGCGAGATCTGGCGTCGACCTACCGTCGACTAGCGGGGTTTCCCCTCAACCAAGTATCTCCCACCAGTGGGGCACCGTCCCAGCCGGGACAAACTGTAAGCTCCCGACCGGTCTCCGGGCATGTGTGGTAGTGTAGTGCATGTTAGTGTAAGTGTGTGTGTGTGTAAGAGGAGAGGATAGGACAAGGAAGAGGAAGGAAAGATTGCGCGCGGTCCGTTGCGGCCCGCTTGTTAGGGTACTGCTCCGGCATTCGCCTGGTGTTGATAGAAGAAACCACGGAAAACTACCGATCAGAGCAGCCGGCCGCTAGAATTCTCCTCCAGACAGCGACTGAATTCGACCTAGCTGACAAGCTAGTGTCGAAAATCGTGCCCCCGTCGGGACTCGAACCTAGGACCTCCCGGTCAGAGGGACTGCAGTGACATCAGGTTCATGCACTGAGCCATCTCTCCCCGGTGAGTTCAGAGCGAAATATTGTTATTCAAATAAACGTTCTGCTTGTTGTCGCGGCAGGAAGTGTATTCCTTTACAAAGGACATGATGAGAGACAATAGCCCAAATCTACAGCTTATTTGCCCTTGAAAATATATTGTATTACATGGGGGCGAATATTTCCTTATCTGGTCTTACCAAAATCGCTCATTTCTTTCTGTATTCAGAATTCAACTTGTATGTGACTTAGGGTAGTGATTCCTGAATTAAGGAAACGTCCATAGAATGTGCTTCTTCCCGTAGCACGTCACACACGGTTTTTAACGTAAAATAAATAGAACAACAATCATGTTTTACCCAAGATTGGACCTAACACCCTGGTGTTCGCATGCTTTGGCTTATCTGCTCTAAGCCCCCGAGCCATTGGGCGACACGTGAACATTGACAAATGGGAGAATGTTTCATGTGATTAAGTACTGTTCAGTCGTTCACACTCTGCACTCTTTTTTGGTGGTTCGCAGGGGTTTATCCGTTTCGACCCAGTGTACACGGTCGCCTCCGCCCGCGCCCTTTCGTCTCAGAAGTCGCTTCAACCTTTTATCTCTCCTCCGCTCTGCCCTCCCCCCTTGCTTCGAGGCCGCGCTGCCCCGGCGCTTGCTCGGGCGGAGGGCTACTTATTTTTTTGCGGGAGAAGGTGGCCCTCTTCACCTTCACATGTGGTGGGGGGGAGGGGAGGAGATGGTCGCTCCGCATTCGCGCGCCCAATCCGCGCTGCGCGGCGTTGCCAAATCGAGTGGCAAAGAATTCCACGACAAAGAAAGCAGACCGGGTGAACGAGAAACTGAGAAGATGTCTTTTGTAAACCGTGCTTATCAGATCTCAGCGAAGCATTTTTCTGAAACTCTGTGAAATGGACCAATGTTATTTTTTTGCTCCATTTTCAGTGATTCGTATCTACCAATCAAGTTGGCTTCCCTGGCGTTGAGTATAGCTTTCATTAAAGCTAATTTTATTTGCGATGCAGTTGCTTGTATAACGGAATGCAAAACGATTTTACGTCCTTGCGATTTGGAAAGAAATGAAAATACATTTTTGGTTTTGAAAGAAGTCAATCACTATCCACCATAAAAGTAATCCGTTAGGTATTTTAATATTGTAATTTCCACTTTAGGATTTTCCATTTTGGAACCATTTCCATTTGGGATTATTAGTACTCAATTCTCCCTGAAAATTATTCATCTGTATTGTTTGTGTCATTAGATCACTTATATTTTATGAATGCTAATAATTTATAAGTCTAGATATTTATCAATCAGATTGAAATCCAATTCATGAAACTGCAACATACTTCTGCCTTTTAACTAAATCCAGAGGACGATGCTGCTTCTGCATAGAATTTATTCGTGGCATTCCAGTGCAATTATGAAATGATGATTGGTAATTTAGTGAATCAAATACAATCTTCCGCAAACAAAATAAGACACGTTTCAGTGTCCTTGACTCTTTCTTAGAGAGGGTACTAACAAATGGTTGAAAGTATCTCTTTTTCCGTGAGTTGAACTTTGTGGGTATTCTAGCTATTCAAAATTTCTAATTTTAGTCTCCAGAAAAAACTGCACACTCCGCCTCCAATAGTTGGCGGTAGGAAAGTATTTCGATTTTTTTAACTTCAAAATTTCAGATTTTTTGGTTAAATATGTTGGGAATATGCGAGGGAACATGTATTCAATCTGATATTACTTTTTAGCATATTACTTACAAAATTAATAAACATTCTAAAGCTGAAGCAAAACCCGCGATGTTTGTCAGAAAAGTTCGTATTAGGGGTCCTCGATACCAAAATAGATAATTCTTGCTAGTATGTGTAGTAAATGTGGTAAATAACTTCCTCTAATATGTTGTGCCTATAATATGAGTGTATATATGTTCCTATAATAAGTTGCACAATCTGCGTTTCGTGGGTCCTTAATACCAAAAAGTGTTTGAAGGAGAAACCATGGATTGTCTGTCTGTATACTCAGATTTTTTCACATGTTTGGATGTAGAAAATACTATTATTTTCAAAATGTGAGGCAAAATTATCCACTTGGTAAGTACTTACAGCGAAAAAAACGTTTTCTCGCGGTTAAATTAATGAAATAACCATTTTATGGCATATAATTCTTTGATTCTGATAGGAAATTTGCCGTAATAATTGGTTAAGAAATTGATATGTAGATATCTTTTAATTCATAAATAGTGTAAGAAATTGATTAAAATATTTTTCCTATAAAAATGTTAATCAAAAATGTATATTTTCTATAAAAATTCATCTAGTTTATAAAGTTCCAGAAGGAGTTTCAGATAGTGCTACTTATTAAATATAGACAATTTTACATGCTTTTGAGTGCTTCAACCGGCAAATGTCTAGAATTTGATTTACGACCTGGCGGGCCTATTTCGTAACCATGCTTTTTCACAATTTTCGTGTCTTAAGTATTATAGTATGTTTTAATATGTTTATAAAATATGTAATATTGTCAAAATTGATAAAAAATATTAGAAAATGTCTTAGTATTGTTGGAAATCTATATTACACAACGAATATTATTTTATTCAAAATAAAAATGCTTCATATGTCATAAAATAATAAATCGCGAGCAAATTGGTCAATTCTCTTTTTCAGAAGTACGTTTGTTTGCATTCGCTTGATTTAACTGGAAACAAATCCAGAATTGCAACAACGGTAAACGTCAATGAGAAATACGAAAAAAAGATCTTTTCAGGCCTTAATCGTTTTTTTATTTAAACTAAAAACGGGAAATTCGAATAATGTCTTAGCATCAATTTTGGGTTTAAAAACCGTTATAATTGTATCTCATTTCTGCGAATCTGTTATGGACTCGTTTCAAAAAAATGTTTTAACCGAGTTTGGCGTCGATGGTTGTAACAGAGATCATCTTAATGCTTATCACACGTCACCCTATGCAAGAAGTTTGCATAACTTGGAAGATCGATTTGTGCTTATAATGAACGGTACATTCATAAGGAATGAAAAAGGTGCAAATAAATACCAGAGAAAATCGTTCTCCAGGCGGAAAAAAGTTCCCTTATGCAAACCGTTACGATTTGCACTCCTGACGGGTATGTTGTAAAAATTGATGGTCCATATTTAGTACCTCAAAATTATGCTTATTACTCAAGCATATGTTGTCTACTCCAAAGGGTATAAGCAAAATTTTGAAGAAAGGCTTTGTTTTTATACTCGATCGGGGATTTAGGGACACACAACAAATGTTAATAGATAATGGTTTTATTGTACTTATTTCGGCATTTAAAAGTAAAAGAAATCAATTGATTGCAGGAGAATCAAAAAATCTTGACTCGTTACAAAACTACTAGTATGGGTTGTAGAAGCCGTTCACGGCATTACTGGGAAAAAGTTAAAATTATTACACCATCAGCTAGATAATAAACTATTACCTGTTTGAACATATGTTAAAACAGCGTGTTTAATCAATAACTTGTATGGAAAACGGTTGAATTCTGACAAAGCATTTAAGAAAGAAATTGTAAGTCATATCAGTGCTAGAAAAGATTTCCGCAGTACTCTTACACAAGAGGTTGATAGCTAAAGCCAGGGACCGAAAAGGTATTGAATACCGGTAAAAATACCGGTATTTTTTCATACCGGTATAAAATACCTTATTCTTTTATACCGGTAAAATACCTTTATAGGACGTCTATACCGGTATGGACGTCCATAAAGGTTATACCGGTATTATACCAGTATTTTCGAAGGAAATACTGTCGCCCGCGCGTTCGCGGCCCCATACGCGCGTTCGCTCCCCCAAACGCGCCTTCGCATCCCCACACGCGCGTTCGCGGCCCCACACGCGCGTTCGCTCGCCAAACGCGCTTTCGCTCCCCCAAACGCGCTTTCGCTCCCCCAAACGCGTGTTCGCGTCCCCACACGTGCGTTCGCTCCCCAAACGTGCGTTCGCGTCCCCACACGCGCGTTCGCACCCCCAAACGCGCGTTCACGGCCCCACACGCGCGTTCGCTTCCCAAACGCGCGTTTGCTCCCCCAAACGTTGAGACTCGAACCCTAGGACCCCCGGTCAGAAACTCTGCGGAGTCCATAATTGTTCCTTTGAGCCATCTCAGCGTAAAAAAATCAGAATGTTGCCCCTCCGAAACCTGTATGATTATACTGAAATTCATTTTCATGAGAAAATACCGTAAAATACCCGTAAATAGAGGTATTTTACCGGTATAGACGTCGAATAAAGGTAAAATACCTCTAAAAATACCGGTATTTGACATCTTATACCGGTATTTTTTAAGGTATTTTGAATAAATGTATAATAGAGGTAAAGGTATTTCTATACTGGTATAAATACCATTACCGCTATTATTTCGGTATTTAGTCCCTGGCTAAAGCAAAAAGCCTACCTTTTTCTTCTTCAGAAATTTTAGGCTTCCCAGAATTGACTGAAGAATAATAATTTCGCTAATAATAATAACCTAAGGTAGGATTCGGACTTGCAACTCTAGGAAAATGGAGTTCTCGCCCAGACGCTTGCATTAATCCAGACAGTAAAATTAGTTTCATCTTCATTGCCTAAACTAAGAGTATCTGTACACGAATTTGCTCATGCGCACTTAAAGTGCATGTACTTTTTGTAATTGCTTTTGTCGTTCTATTCTCTTAGACCGGAATTCGATCATATTCTCAAAAGATGTAGTGCGTGTTTTCAATAAAGTAATGCACATGTTTTTGCTGTCTCCGCGAAAATTTAGGGGACATTCAACCAGTGGGGTAGACAGGGGGACGCATAAAGAAATTGGAGGATTTGTTTTAGCGGCGGCGTCTCTTGCCTGTCTCCACCGACAGATTTACGATCTGTTTTTTGCTTGGAGTTGGAGTCCCCCAGCGTACGTTTTCCCTCATCTTGACGAGTTAGTTATGCTAATACGTTCCTTGGCGAATTCATAATGCTCCCAGATGTCTCTAGATGTGTATTTTTCGTGTATTCCTACCGGAAAGGGGTCTCAATCTAGTGGCGAATTCTTAGCTCCACCTTCCATTTCCCGGCTGAAGTGTTGTCTCACACAGTAATGTTTTCTGTATCTAAATGGTTTGTTCTCTGGAGATATGCATTTCCTTCATATGTATGCCATTCAATAAATTGTATTACCTTGAGGCGGATCTAAAGCTTTATGACGTCAAACTCATAAAAGTGTAAAGTAAGAAAAGTGTAAGTAACTTGTAAAGTAGATACAGAAGATTCTCATTCATTATTTGTCTGCCATTCATTATTTTATGAATCCTCAGACGGTTGCTAGGATTGTTATGCCCGCACTACAGAAAGAAGCTAAAAATTTCTGAATGCACATCTACTCTCAGTAGTACCCGCTCTCTCCCTTCGAGTATCTCTAAACTCTTCCTCTAGAAGTTGCGCAGATGAGAGCGTTCAATAGGCGCAGCAGGGCGAGATATACCTACAAGATCATAAACAGTGTCTTCGGTGCCGTCATTGATGGGGGAGGGGTCCTTCAACCCTGAAAAAATGTCATAAAATGTGTTTTTAGACAACCACTATTAAAAACCTCAAAAAAGCAAAATGTAAGGAATGCGAAAGCGTATAATTTTATTGACAACCTCTAAGCCTTGGTTACGATGGCGTGTACATTCATAGAAAGAACTTTTGAAGGGAGCGTTATGTGATCTGATTATTAACTTTCGGCCAGTAATCAGGTCAAAAATATTCTTTTGGATGAACAAACAATATGGTAGTAGTTTCATCAACTGTACTAGTGTTTACATGTGAGTGGAAAAGTTAAAAAGTGGTCGCAAAATCTTCACTGACAATCACCGCTGTGGACGTCCGGTATGTCCTCGGCATTAAAATCACCTATTGATTCACACGTCCGAGAACGACGACTTGAGAAAGCTGAAAAATGTCGAATGGGCGTTGACACATTAGAGATTTGAACTGAACCATCCTCTTGAACATGAACTTAACTGAACCATCTCTGGAGTACCGATGGACCGTACCACGTGATGATTTGCAGGAGTAACCACTATCAACAACGTTTATTACTCAGACAAGGTTGAGAGCAGAAAGCGTTGGTCAGGACCGTGGTGGCAGAGGAGGAGCGTAACGCTTCAATTCTACGCGAGACTTCACATGGCGCAGCTGACGCTGGAAACCCTCGGCAAAGTGGATTGGAGGCCCCTCTCACACCCTCCTTGACATTACTTCTTCAGATTTTAATCTGTTTGGTCTGATGAAAAGAGCTTTCCTTGGTATCAATTTCAACGACAAAGAAGAGGTAAAGAAAAAATTTCAAAACTGGTTTTGAGATCAAGTAAATTATTCTTTGCCGATGGAGTAAGAAGACTTGTAAGAAGATAAGGCAAGTGAAGAGATGTCAGTAAGAATTACATGAAAAAATAGACAATAAAGTGTATAAATTTATTGAACTTTGTTGCTGAACAGCTATTTGTCTATGACCTCTAGTACTACTCATAATAAGTCTGCCATTTATCTTCAGCGTATGTAATCAATATTTCACAAAATTTTGATTTACTATAAATGTCAACCAAATAAATATCTTAACCTCTCGTTTTTACAAAAGATTACGTAACTCAGAAACGGAAACCAACATGAATAATTGCAATGCAACCTAATATTAATGTTCAAGCATTGAAACTTAATAAAAATAAGATATCTAATATGTCATTCATTCTTGGTACGAATTTTTTTTATTTTGAAAATTATCAGCTTTTCAACGTGTAACAGTTGTTGTCACTAGACTTGGGTCTTTCTACAACATCTTTTCAGTTACTGGCGTTTCGTCCCACCGGCACAATGACTTCTGGGAAATTACAAGACTTTCCATCTTCCAAATACCCACGATAATCCAAATTATTATTGGTTTTAAAATCTATTCCAAGTGATTATTGACGCATTACTTTTGCTTAAAATAGAAGCACTCTGTTTCCATTCAAGATTGGAAACGTGCTGTCTCCCCACACAATACTTAAAAGATACTCCCACAGCCTCATACAAGATCGAAATTCTACACTTACCAACTCGTTTTGCCCTGCCTTTCTATTCCAAAACTACCATACTCACTGTTTGCACCAGCACCTTAGTTGAATGTTTCATAGTTCTCAGTGGCTAGTTGAACTTTTACAGTGCTTCTTCGTGTCTCCTTGTTCATTATCTATTTATTTTTACTAAAAGTCTTCTAAACTAAATTGTAATCGATTAGTTACTATATCCTTAAGAAAACTTATTTTTAATTTTTTATTTTATTTCTTAACCCGAGAGAGGTGGCGCGGGGTCTCTTGTGACCCCACGTATCTTTGCTTAGCTGCAGTTGCCTAATTGTGCGAGTCAGAAGCCTTACATTTCACATACCTTTCAGCACATTCTTTGGCTTTTGTCTGAAAGATTTTCTAAATTTTTTATGTAATAATTCATTTGTAAATATTTGTGAAACCAATACAGACATCTTAAATTTCGTACTTTTTCTAAGTTGTGATGATTGGCTTTAAAGAATTTTCATTAAATTGTTGATTTTTATGTGAGACAATGTTAGAAAAATGAAAGTTACTGAATTTTCCGATACATTTGTCGTTGAAATATTCAGGAAAATGTAAATGGGTTCACTACATAAAATGAAAGATAAACGATAATTTTGACCTTTTATTTGTTTCAATTCCTCATTTGCATGTTTGCTTATAATAGTGCATTAAGTTAGTACGACCTTATAAATGATTGATTATTATAATAATTATACTAATTTTGCACTTATTTCTGGCTAAATATAATTTTATAAAGAAATAACTTTCAGGGGTCAGAAAGGACCCCGCGCCACCTCTAACGTAACTCTGGCAACCGCCACCTCTCCAGGATTAAATAAATAGTTTTGCAACCTAATACACATTCTTTTATAGTCGACTACCGTGGCAATTTCACATCATTGTGAGATTCAATTACTCGACCATCCATCTCTATGAAATATTGTCTTCTTTAACACTGTGAGGTATACATTACCTCAAGTTGATGGAAGCTAATTTAGAATGAAGAGAACTGCTAAGGACAGAACAGCTTGAAAAATGTATGTGTTGGCCTGACAGAAGGCAGACATTTTGATTGATTGGTTTATTGAAAGGATGTGATGTATTTCGGACTGCCATCTGTTTCTCGGATTCTTTGCTGCTGGACAGAACAACTTGCATCCAACCCTCTTCCCAACTCACCTCCTTGTCTAGGCGGCACTTCTACTTCCTTTTCGAATGTACATCTGATTTTGAAGAACTCACGGGGCTCAAGCTTTAAGCATCCCATTGTCATTCCAAGCCGTTCCACTCGAAAGATAACACTTCACTGCTACCACCATTTTACAAAGCTGTTTTATGATGCCTTAGACTTCTAGGATGGGTATCCTTTCTTTTCAGCGTCATCAAAATCGCGAGTCACCTTTCTTCAATTCCAACGGCTTTGATCATGAAAGTGTTTAGTGAACATAAATACTCTTTCGTGTATTCATTGAGATTTCGTTGGACTGGGAGAGCGCCAGATTGCAAAGGTCGACCAATGCCACGGACGACTTACAGCTTCTCCACTGTCACTCACCAGGTAATCAATGCAGTGAACAGAACACCGCTAATTCATCGCCACCAATCTTCTTACAATCCGGCTTTAGTAATTATTCGTAATTTAGAACGTACTTCCTGCAGCCTCACTCAAAAGCTGATTCTGGAAAACCTCTCATTAACGACAGATTTGGAATGCCTATTTATAGTTAACACGCGTTTTTTACGCTTTGAGCAAATTTGTTAACAGTATCTCATTAGCTGAAGAACAAAAACTAGCTCTTTTAGAGCGTTGATTGAAATTCATTTGAACGGTAGAGCGTCTCAGAGTGCATCACAAGCTTAGCTCTTGCTCTGTCATTGCCTTTCCGAGCCGTTTCATGCGGGTTTGTTAGGGTGCTGCTCGGGCGTTCGCCTGGTTCGCCGATCGGATAAACCTTCGAAACTACCGATCATAGCAGTCGGCCGCTAGAATTCTCCTCCAGACAACGGCTGAATTCGACCTAACTATGTAGGTAGTGTCGAAAATCCTGTCACCATCGGGACTCGAACCCTAGGACCTCCTACCAGGAGAGATGGCGCAGTGCATCAACCTGATGTCACTGCAGTCCCTCTGACCGGGAGGTCCTAGGTTCCGAGTCCCGACGGCGGCAGGATTTTCGACACTAGCTTGTCAGCTAGGCCGAATTCAGTCGCTGTCTGGAGGAGAATTCTAGCAGCCGGCTGTTCTGATCGGTAGTTTTCCGTGATTTCTCCGATCAACACAAGGCGAACGCCGGAGCCGTACCCCAACAAACGGACCACGCGCAAACCTCACCCCTTACACACACACACACACACACACACACACACTAACATGCACTACACTACCACACCTGCCGGGAGACCGATCGGGAGCTCAGAGCTGGTCCCGGCTGGAGCGGTGACCCCCTAGTAGGAGATTCCTGGTTGAGGGGAAAACCCAGATAGTCGACGGTAGGTCGGCGCCGGATCTCGCCATTCTGACCCCGGCACCGCAGTAACAGCTGATGCCCTGAGCCACCTTTGCCGGTGCGTCGGACTTCGAAGTGCGCCTCACAGGGCAACCCTAGCTCCTCTCCCCCCCCCCCCCGCGCCATTCCACGCGATGTATCATATCCCCTCCGTCCTCGTCCCGCCGCCCACGCTGGGCCTCCTCTCCATCATCCCCCTCCGACCTATATACCTGACCTGCATTTGCTCCCTTTTCCCTACCGCAATAACCTGGACTGCGACCCCTGCCAGGGAAGCGCTGGTGGGCTGTGAATCATGGAGCCCTTGTGTAGAAACCGCTTAATGAAATTCTCACTGAACTGTTTCCTGCAGTTGAAAATGGTTTCATGGATATAGCCAGCTTTTCAAAGTCACTTTCGAACTGTATTTGACTTGGTATCGATCATAAATACTGCCTATTTTTGATCGAAAATTCACAAATTTTAGTATTGAGATAAGCGTAATTCAGTTGTAATTGAGATAAGTTTTATGTTAACTTCACGTAAATGAAACAAATTTTAATAATTTAGATTTTTGTATATTTCATATTACTACAAATTTCGTACTTCAACATATAACAAATAGACTTGAAAACTATGATTATATTGTCAACAAATATCAATAAAATCAATGTATTCAACGTTGTTATAGTGTAATGTTGCAAAGGAGTAAACCAGTAATTTATTATACAAAATGAGAAAGAAATATTTTATCTACGAGAGAAAGGAATCACCTTAGAAGCGACGGTAGGAGAGCTATGTTCACTAGATAAAGTATTTTTATCATCATTAACAATATTTTATTTTATTTTATTTTTATTAAAATTCAGTTCGAAAGATATATTGGAGACACTAGGAAGAATGGTTTGCTGTGCCACCGTATGAAGTCTATATACTATAATCAGGGGCGGGATTTCGGATCTTTTATTGGGGGGGCAAATTTGGGCGCTATTATAAATATCAAAATATTAGTTTATATGCTTTAAGTTAATTAATTGTGCTGCAGTTATACACATTGTTTTCAATTTTGTTAATTATTATTGAATGTTATTAATTATATTAGTTGCACACAGCGGTGAGATTCCGCATTGTTACTTGAACGGTCCGAACTGTTAATTCAACGATACATTTTTACTTTCCCGTATACGTACGTATACACGGAGTGATATACGTAGTATAGGGAAAGTTATGTAATGCTGCGCGAAAAAATGGCCAATTTTCGGCGGAACAAAATTAATTGCCGGGCCGTGAAAAGGAACTAGTGGTGCTACAGAAAGGCACAGACTTTCCCGTATTAGTTTTCTGTTTCCTTGGGTCGTCGCTAGCTATTCGGATTTGCCACATACTCTTTCTTGCCAGCTACCATCTATCACCGCCAAAAGTACATTTTTTTTATTTTCTTAATTTTTTCGGTTTCCTATTGGTAGAACGAAAATATTAATTTTAGAATATTAAAGAACACAAAAACCTAGTCATAAATACCAATTTTCTTTTAAAAATTATGTGCCGTTTAAGAGAAAATGGCGTTTTAGCGCTACTAAAATTGCGAAATTTGAAGCTCATTTTCGCAGACAATTTTTGAGTTTTCAAAATACTTTATTTGAAGTTATTTGAAGCACTTACACTCACAAATATAATAATGTTTACAAATTGCTGGTAATGTGCATATTAAAGATGTGAGAGATCTTCGAAAAAAATTACAATTATGTAATTTTTGAAAAAACACAAAATAAACTTTACGCCATACTAAAGAGTGTAATTAGCACTATCCGTGACAAAAGTTTCAAGAAAAAATTTGCAGCCATATATGAGAAAATGGCGTTTAAGCGTTTCTGAAAATGCGAAATTTTGAGCTACTTTCACAGACTACTTGTTTTCGAGAAATTTTACTTGACATTATTTAAAGCACATGTACTCATCAATATAATAATGTGAAAAAATCGCCGCTAATGTAAATATTATCGACGTGAGAAACATGTGAAAAAATTTACATTTTTGTAATTTTTGGAAAAAACCAACCTATAGAGCAATATGGCTTTTATGTCATCCGATAGAGTATGTTTACCACTATCCCTACCACACGTTAAAAGGAAAAACTTGGAGCCGTTTTTGAGAAAATCTTGTTTTTGTAATTTTTTAAAAGTGCACATATTGCAGGCACGAAATTAATTGCACGAAAACTACTAAAATTTTGAAAAACATTTACATGACGATGAAATTTTGAAAAAACATTTCATAAAGATGAAAGAACTTAATATGCAGAACAAATTTTATTTGAAGAAAAAATCTCTATCTTCAATTTTGTAGTTGGAGAAAGACACCGAAAAAAATTCAAACTTTCACAATTTTCGAAAATTCAGAGCTGTACGCGAAAATCGGACCTACACCATGTTAAAAAGTGTATTTTACTCTATTCATACAAGAAATTTAAAGAAAAAACTTTGAGCCGTTTTTGAGAAAATTTTGAAAATCCCCGGGGGGCTTCATATAAAGTACCCCCAAATTTTGAAGAATCTTTTTCAAAATCTCAAAGCTTTGACTAGAAGCAGATCGACCCGGGAATTTCCATTTTGGAAGAAATCGTACGTATGGTTTAGGCGCTAGCAGTGTTCACAGACGGACAGACGGACGGACGGACAGACGGACAGACGGACAGACGGACGTTTTCCTTTCAATTGGGTTTTCGGTATCAAGGACCTAGAAAACAGGGTTTCTGGCTACACCACGTGTTAGGGGATTTTTTTTCTTAATTTAGCAAGTGGTTTTATCCACTTATTCGTTTTCACGGCCCGGCACTGATTTTTTTTTCCGCCAAAAATTGGCCATTTTTTCGTGCAGCATTACATAACTTTCCCTATACTACGTATATCACTCCGTGTATACGTACGTATACGGGAAAGTAATTAGTACATAATTAGTAGACAACAATGGGTTCGGTGATTTTGAATTTCTGAAAAGTGGGGGTTGTAGGTTGACGTCCAGCTAGCACCCCCACTTTTGAATGTCGTTTTTTATTGGTTTATAGTTGAGTACATTTTTTTTTATTTTGGTACAAAATTAGTACATAATTAGTTCAAAATTATAGGCTAGTTAATTTTGAATTTCTGACAAGTGGGGGTTGCAGCTTGACGGAGGTCCGGCTCTTGCCGAGTCGGCAATGCCGAAGGCCCTTTGCTGTCGACTCGTCTTTTTGATGAACCCTGATTTACAGTGTAGTGCAAAAGGCGTTTAATAAAAGTAAATATATTCCATTTTAATAAACGAAAATGTATTAAGCGAGAGAACAAATGGCCATCTTACAAGACGCCGTGCTATTCAGCCCATTCACAAAGTTCATGTGCACGAATAAAGTTACAGGAAGTAAATCGATTCAAGCGAAAGCAATGTTATCAGAATATTATCGGAAATATTATGTTGGTATTGTCTTGGCCCAATTCACGTTTCTTTCGAAAAAGAAATACCCAAAAATAACTGACTTCGACCCACTTCTAGATAAAAACCTGTAATATACGCCGGTAGTTCTTAGCGATGTCGCACCGAAGGATCGCGGGTTCGACTCCCGCCTTGGGCATGGTTGCATTTCTATTCGTCCTTTCATCCCCTATCATCACCATATCATTTCATCTTCACAGTTACCATAACGTCACAGTTAACAAATAACAAAAAACAGACATGCAATTCCATGAAATCCCGCGGTCTAGTTAGTAGAATCGAATAAAGGTACATAATTATTAATGTCAAATTTTGTGTGACGATACACTTAAACTTTACACGTTAATATATTTTTTGACAAAACATATGTAAAAATTTTGCTTTCACTATTTTGTTTTTGTTTCTGAATAAAATAATTACATGAATGTAGCAATTTTTCACATTTTAAGTATAAAATTGAATATTGAAATTAAATTATTTGAGGAAAGTGACGATCAAATAATTTTCTTTATAAATAATGATCAGTGTTAAGTATTAGAATTAAATGATTGAAGTATTTGAATTGTAATTAAAATTTACAGTTTTAATGACATAGAAATTGCGTGCATTGAAGTACATAAATATTAGCTACGCAATGTTAAATCGACGAGATAAAAACATTCGACATTCTGGAAAGTGGACACAACTGTCAGTTTGCCGAACTTTACCTTGCACGAACTTAAACGATTCATAGCAATAACAAACCTTTTTTTAAATTATAGTAGTAAAAGTTGCTCTGTTGTCCAAAAAAGAATCAAAAAACTTTTTTGTTATAAAAACCTTTTTGTTATCATAATACAAACGACATTAGATTAAAACAACAGATTCCCATTTATAATAACAGAGAAGGGAAATTATTATCAGTGGCCTAACGTGATCATTTTTCCTGGGTAGGCTGCAAAGCAGATTAACGTATTATTTGACACTCCTCTGTCGTCATTAACGAAGAGATGTTATTCTCTCGATTACCCAGGGGATACTAGAATAACGTGAGTCAATGGCCACCGAAGTTTGCTATTTTGCTATAACTTCTAGGAGAACAAATTATCTATGAGATTGTCGTCTGGTAAAGTCACATTTCCTTCAGTAAACAATAACACTTGTATTATTAATCAGCTATTGATTAAATTCTAATTTGAACTAAACGCGATGAACCAACATTAATTTCTCACCTGTCAGATACAAGAGCTGAAATCTTCCTTTCTTGATCTGGTTCGTTTCACTATAATAAAAGCTCGTGCGTTCGCCAGTAATGCAAGAACTCAACTGAGCTCTTATTCTTACGACGTCGCAGAGATGTCATCGTCACCTATACCGAAAGCCCTCTGACTGAGGACTAGGACAGTGATCCGCATTCATGTTGGACAAACATTTATTTCACAGCCCGCAAAAACAATTTAAAAATGAGAGAACCAAATAGGTGGACAACAGGCTTATTATAATTAACGACTGATTTATTTTGCTCTCTTTTGTCCCTGTCACTCACGGCTGTCGTTAAGACATTTTTAATTTTATTATTAATAATAGAGTATTTATTTTGGTCTATAAGAAAAATCCTAAGAATCAACTTTCCACACCATTTACAAGACATTTCTCTTCACAAGTGTGAATTAAACGAATTACGTGTGAATAGTACCGATTATAATGAATCGTACCGCAAGCCGCCCACTGTTTCCTGACACCTCTTTCAGTGCCTGTGAGGTTGGTCATTCCGATAAGCTGGGCTTATTTATGTGGTGTGTGTGTGTGTTTGTGTGTGTGTGTGTGTGTGTGTGTGTGTGTGAGTGAGTGTCGTGGCGTGAGAAAGCCCGCCACTGACCCCACTGATCTACAGTGCCGAAAGGACACGTACTGTGGATGCGTTGAGGGCTCCGAAAGAAGAGACTTCGTTCTCTCTTTCGCGTAAGTTCGAAACTGAGTAGGAAGTACAAGATGTCAAATCTACCATGATTTTACGCATGAAACTGTTTAATTTCTAAGTAAATATCATTTAAAAGTAAATATAATTGAAGTATTTTTTTTAATACGGGATATTCACAGTAACGCTGAACATTATCCCGCGCGTTTTATAATATTGAACTGAAGTTTGCCAATTTATTTAGGCAGTATGGTATTATCTTAGCTTAATAAAATTATTATTCCCTTAATTGTTATTAAAATTCTTCTGAAAATACAGAAAAAAGTAAATCTTTTTTTACATAAACTTGAATGCGATGTCTAAATATATTTTTTTTAAATATGTCCCAACATTGGGGGGGCAGTTGCCCCCCCTTGCCCCCCCCCCCGAATCCCGCCTCTGACTATAATATATACTATATTTGCTTCTTTAACTTAAGGAATAAACTAATGATATGTGACCTATTTCCATTACTTAATCACCAGATCATCGATTGGGGTTGAAGAATTCAAACACCTATAAAATTTAATATCTAAACCATCGATCACACAGTGTGGACTGACGTACCGAAATCTGCTGGTCAGTTAAATAAAACGTCTTCACTGATTTGTGGTATTGATACAATATTAACCATACAACACGAGCAGTTTAATATTTCAAGGGAACGTTAACTAGTATTACTCTTGTGAGTTACTATCGTTTCAAAACAGATGAGTGACAGTTTTTTTGAGAACTTCTAAATAACTTGATTATCTTCGAATACCTGTCTGCAAATTGTATTCTTTTGTATGTCATATGCGTTAGGGTACAAGCTGCTAATGCTGGAAAGGTTTAGTTAAGCGTATGCAGAGACTGCACGGTCTGTATAGTTTATATCTTTACATGCGTTTAAGCGCTTAGAAGCCCAACGCCCGTCTAAGAATCTGAAACAGGGCACGAATTGTCATGATAGATATCTATCAACTGTTTACTCCAGAGTTGTCCGCACCCTGTCGAAACTCGAACACATTTGGAGCGTCTCAGCAGCTAAGGTCTAAATAACGCCTTGACCTACGCTTAGTGGGGGACGAATGCTACTCATGACCTTGTCGCCCGTGTGCACGGACCTTCCACACCTCCGTCTGTTCAGATCGTCCCAAACTGACCCTGCCGACGTCCCTTCAGCCCTAGCCGGTTCAGATCGGCCCAAACTGGCTCTGCCGACACTCCTCCACCCCTAGTCTGTCCATATCGATCCAAACTGGTCCTGCCGATCTTCTTCCACCACTCCGTCTGTTCAGATTGGCCCTAACTGGCCCTGCCGACACTCCTCCACGTCGCTCGTCCAGACCGACCCTCCGGGGTCCTGCTAGCAGCTTTCCGCCGTCTCCCCTGACCGCCGTGCACTTCGAGTGTCACCGACCCGTCCGATGGCCGCTGCAAAGTCGCTCTTCCGGAGAACAGTCCTCGGCGAGGCTGGGCTACGTCAGGTGCCAATGCATGTAACACTACCCCAATAAACTGCTGTTTGCCATGACCGGGGCCACCTCTGGTCTTATTACTCTCTCTCTCTCTCTCTCATCCGTCTTAGGCTTTTAAGAGAATAGGGAACGGCCCGGAGGGCACCTTCTGTCCTTAACGCCCCTTCACATTCCCGTACGTGGTTACAAACCCATTCCCCCACGATAGTTTGACACACCCACGCACAGCTTCGTGTTCTCCTATTGTCAAAACTTGTAGTTGCACGAATTATAATTCTCAATTGATCATTAATATTAATGCGATTGATCTGTCTCGTTCTACGTGAGCACATGTATTTGGTACCATTGAAAAACATTGCAATATTTACTTTTTACGAAATGTTTCAAGGAATTATGCATGCCCGTCAATTTAAGCAAAGTTTTTACAAATATTTGACTTATTTTTCTGCAGTCGATGCTCATACGTGATATTAAAGTGCCGTATCTAACGACTAATCCTTGAAAGGCTGCTTTTCAGTTAAATAAAATTTACATGCTATTGGCATAAACTTGATGCAATGTCAGTCACACTTCACCAGCAGCTCAATACTTTTCGCGAGCGTCAACTGATATTTTCGGGGCGTTAGGAGGCGTTGACTGCCGTGGAAATGAACGAATCTAATCGCACGACCTGAACGAAAGGGCTACCGAGGCAAGGCAAGCGACCTCTGGGATCGGCGGCCGGATGTGGGCGGGGTAGGGGTGGAGGGGGAGGGAAGGCGGTTCGCGCTCTTGGCGGCGAATTAAGAGCCTCGCCCCCGCAATCCACCCTCCCCCGCAATCCCTCTTTCGCCCTCCCTCCCTCCCTCTCTCCGCCACTTATTTCCCGGGAGGGTCTCGGCGGCTTAGAGAGGACTTTATCTTAGGAGATATAAAATTTCCCTCGAGGGAAATAAAAAATTCTTCAAACGTTATTAAACGTGGACTTTGTTTATTTTGAACATATTTCGTAACGAAATACGAATTTGATAAGGCACGTTGACATCGGTGGCGCCCCGCGGCTCCATTCGGGCGGTCGTTGCCGTCTGCGGATGAGGATTACTGGCCTGCGAAATGGAGAGCTGCGTCTGTTTGCAGATGCAATAAAAGAGATACTTCGGCGGCGGAACACGATGTAATGGGGATACTCCCTGCGCAAACGATCCCAAATGCCGTCAAAGATATCAGCAGCTGCGAAGAAGTTAGATTTAATTTTTTATTCGCTGATGTTTTGCTTTAACTTCCTTTGGTTTCTCCAATTATCTGTTAAAGAATTCGTGGTTTGACATGATTACCGACTTCTAATTGTCGTTTTATATTTAAAATTGGTGGGCGCTATAAGTAAATAATAAAAAGCACTAATAATTTGCGTCAAATTATCTTCACATGTAATAAAGCTGCGCCCATCAGATTGAAGTACAGGAGGTGATTTACAAATATTGAGCACACGCAGTAAAGCTGTAACGGTATGCAGTGTTCTCCATGTTGATGGTAGTCGCTGAATTCATACATTACATACAAAGCTTGGAGAGGAATTGTTGGACATAGCGTGACGTAAGATGGTAGTAAAATTATTGTGTGCTGGCTGTAAAGTAAGCTTGCTTGGAATGTCTTGATACAGTAATAAACCACACACTCTCTATCCTAGTACCCTTAAATTGTAATAAAATGTACGCACTATTTTAAATAAAATAAATGTATATATTTTGCGATTTCAAAATTATAATCATATCTCGGCAGTAAAACCATTGATGTCAAAAGCACATTGTTTAAAGTCTGTAGATACCAGCTGTAACCAAGTACTGTGGTATTGTGGTATTCCTCGCGTGGTGAATTAAGTACTCATTGCATTGGAGATTGTGTGACATCTTTGCCCATAGTTTTCAAAAGAATTGTATAGTGTTGTATAAACTTTATAAAAGCGTAGCCAGTGGCTTGCTACGGCAAATTATAAAATGCAACAGCTAAATTTAAACTAAAATGAAATTGCGATACACGACGTGACGGAACAGTTTAAACTCAAACAATGCATATTATAACAAAAACTGAAGTGATAGTTAAGTGTCCTGTCTTTTAAATAAACTAAAGGAATATAAGAATGAAAACTATGAAAAAGAGCTGTATTTATGAATGTAAAATAATAATTTGTTGATAGTTCAGTGGCGAGTGCCAGCGTAATGGCAGAAAGTAAATCCGGCACGGGATACAGGGCCGCTGCCCTGATCCCAGATACCACGTCAAAAACAACATATTTTGTAAAGTCGTAGGCTTCCGCGGCCTGAGTCGTGTGAATGATCTCGGCTGTCCGGGTGACGCCGCGTCCAAGGCTGTGTTGCCGATATTTCGACCATCTTGTCGTAGTCTTCCCTTCTTCTTCCTCAGAGCTGGTGTGCCCTAAAGACCACGACAAGACGGTCGAAACGTCGGCAACACAGCCTTCGACTCGGCGTCTTCCGGACTGTCAAGATAATTTACAACCAAATCCTTTGGTCTGCTGAATAAGCTAGCTTCCCCTACTCACCTCCGCTTGCTGAATAAGCTAGCCGTCCATACTTGCCATGTCCTGCTGAGTAAGCAAGACGTAATCTGACATACCACGATCGAACCTCGGTGTGAAATTTATTATACGCGTAATGAGAAGCGTTTTTTTGGGGGGGGGGAAGCGAATTGTGTTGTGAGGGAACAGAAATACTGGCGCTTTCGAGAACGTGGGCTAATGCAATATTCAGGAAGTAGACGAGGTAGATTGCTTGGGTGAGGCTCGAAAGAACAGTCAATATTTTTAAGGCAGGTAACGTAGGTTACGTTACCTAAGTCTAGACGATGGCTTGAAGAAGTCAGCACCTGTGCTTCACGGAAAAGGGCCGCAAATCCGAAAAATGTTCAAAATACATATGCCATTACCATACCTCAAAAAGTGACCTAAAAATATTTCATACAGAAGTAGTGTATACATTGTAGTATATGGCTAATTATATGTATTATTTATTCTTAAATATGTGAGATTTCCAGAAATTATATTCCAGTGTATTCTAAGGTCCGGCTCCCCGCCCCCTCATTGATGTTATCCGCGTACTAGAATAACATTGGTATAAAACTGTTTTTACTAGAGGTATACTATGTCAGTTTGAAAAATACGACATAGTATATTTTCGTATATAGTATATTTCACGAAATTTGGCAATTTTCAAGATCTTTAGTGGAAATGGGAACTATGCCGTATTTATAAATACATTTTCCTATATTCCATAAAAAAAATCAAAGAAAAAATAGTATCTATTTTCTAGAAAATTTTGAAAATGCCACAGGCTTCTTGCAAAGTAACCTCCTAAATTAAGATATTTTAATTATCCTATCAAAGACACTACTAGAATATTTTCCTGACGAGTGTTCCATGTCTGAGCCTTTTTTTTATCTTTCAGTTCTGCTTTACACATACTTTCAGCCTTCTATAGAATTACGTTTATCTCCTCGCTACCTGCACCAAAGTTAGTTATTATTGCAAGAGCATTAATAGACTTTAATAGTACGTGAGATCTTCAACATGGGTTTTGCAAACGAGAATTAGAGATCATTTTGTTGAGGTTATTCCAATACTATTTCTCCCTATTCGTACTACAAGATAAGTAGGAAAAGTAAATATTGTACTCAAGAAAGTGGATGAACATGGGTTAAACGTCAACCCTGCTGTGTCTTTGACCGGGAGGTCCTAGTAATTGAGTCCCGAGGGTGAGAGGATTTTTGACACAAACCTATGTCGGTTTCAGCCGCTGCCTGAAGAAGAATTCTACGACTAGCTACCGGCTGCTCTGATCAGTAAATTTCTGTGGTTCCTCTGAGCAACACCATACGAATGTGGGTGCATTACAGTAACAAACGGGCCACGGACCTTGCGCGATCTTTCCTGTCTCTTCCGTGTTCTATTTTCACCGTTTACTTCCACTTCCACTTCCATGTACTACACTACAACACGTGACGGGAACATACTCGTAAACCTTGTCCCTTGTTGCTCCGCTGGTGGAAGGTGGGGGGAAAAGCCGCAAACCAGTGTGCCGCAAAACGTGTAAGTCGGAGCCGGGTATCACCAGTCAGCACGGGAAAAACACCACTGCCTCCCGTGATACAATCATGCACTACCCTTACGGGAATAATGACCATAACCGTTGACGCACCCGGAACCTGAAATAAACAATGGAACTAAAAAAAATTAAATTACTGTATTCCGCATCCCGTTTTACGCAGGACAGAATAGTTTCGAATGAGCTTTAACCGTTCAAAAAAAAAAAAAACTTTCCGCCCCTAGAATGCCTGCTTTAGAACGCCCCACCAAATCCTCCGCCCGAGGGAGAGTTTCCACACGCGAAGGCACGCACATCGACTCCCGGCGGCGGGAGTCGAATAACCGCCCTCGCCTCGGAGGCAAAGAAGCTGCCGTGAGGCGCACTTAAGATTTCTCATTGGCCGGAGGAGAGCGGTCCATATTTCGGGCGCCCTGGGGAGATCGGCGGGTGGCGCGGGAAGGGGGGGGGATTCGGAGGTTTAAATCCGGCGCGAGTTGGGAATGAACTTGGCGCCAAAGTTGCGCTCGGCACCGCGATATATCTTGGAAAGGAGCGCCGCTTCCGGTGGGTGGGGGCGGAGGGGAGGAGAGGGGAAGGGCGCGGCGGGGCGCTTAGCGTGCGCGCGGCCTCATTGTGCTGGAGCCGTTTGACAGCGCGTTGCAAACGGCGCGGGATGGGGGAGAAGTGGCGGGGGTGGGGGGAGCATTCATCGAAGTTCCGGATTGGGGGTGGGGGTGGGGAGGCTCACCTAAGAGGACGGAAGCGGGGCGCGCTGTGGAAGAGTGCTTTCCGACGCCGTCGCTTTTAGACGGGAGTTTCTTCTTGGAAGTCGTGTGATGTCTGGACACTGGAATGTGAGTTTAGCCAGCAGTGAAGTAGTTGCTAAGATAATGGGTGTTTAGGAAATCATTCAATTATTTATTTATTTGAGGTCGAAACAATTAAAACTTGTGTGTGACGTACTACGGGAAAAAGAGCATAATGTGCAGGTTTTTTTAAATTCTAGAATCCCCACCCTAACCCATATGTACGTTGAATTCTAAATACAGATGAAAATAAGCATTTTTAGCAAAAATTGATAAGATTTTTTTTCAGAGTGTAGCTATCAGGCTTTTGGTTGTAAGCTTGGAATGATGGCCTAATTGATGATACAGAACCTTGTACTCAGCACTTGATTCAGAACCTTGCACTCAGCGCTGGATTCGATTTTTATCCCCCAGGGTTGTTAGCCCTGGGGGTATGGAAGGTGAAATGATGATAATTGGGGATGAAAGGACGGCGCACAGATACAAACATACACAATACACCCATGCCCGAGGAGGGATTCGAACTCACGATCCTTCCATCCGAGATCGCCACGGCACTAATGGCTTAGCGATCTCGGTTATCGGATTGGCATTGTGATATTGTATTATATATTTTAAGCAAAAACCAAAACATTTACGCATATTTTCAATTTTGCAGGTCCTGTGCTTGCCTGTGCAGCATTTCTACAAGGTAAGAAATAGAGATTGTTCGGTTTTTTCTCGGCTACCATCTTGCTGCATTGATTTTCAAATGCACACGCATTTTTTCTTATACTTCTATTTTACTACAAACACGTTTTCTTGGACTTCTAACATCATTTATTGCATTTGATAACTTTTCATATAATATCAATAGCTTGTAAGTAATGATTGTTCAATGCAATTGAACTGCAAACTGTGTATTAATTTCGTCGATTTTAAATTTAATTTTCCTCCTTCCTCCGTCATGGATGAATAAATGTATTGTTCTTATCGAAATGACAATTTACACATCTTAATCTTGTATACAATAAATAACAATAAATACATTCGTACAGTTCTTGTGAGATCATTCCATTGACAAAAAAATGTGCAGCATTAGTCTCACAAAAGTATTTAAATTCAAAGTAGTATCTCCAAGACTGTATACGTTATTTTATAACATATTATATTGTAATGTTTATTGTAGATTATTTGATGTAAGAGATGCGAATCTAATTCCGGAACTAAGTATTTAATGTTCACTTTATCCAAAATGGGTGCATGAAATTCTGTCGAGTGTGTTTATAATTAGTGAACTTTGAATCAATTAGGGCGTAACCCATTTTATACATCACTCTAGCATCCTCTGGAATTCCAACTTACCTTGGAGGATCACTAGTGGATTTTGAAGCAAGCCACTAGTCTTGCGTTCCTGAAAATTAATTACTGAAGTGCTGTCACCATCACTCAGAAAGAATCAGTAAATATATGAAGTTAATGCATACATTAAATTACTGCACACATACAAACGGGGTGCAATACATATTGATTGTGTAGAACATTTAGTAATTAGGATGAAGCCTGAAAAGAAATACACAGAACACAATACATTACGTCGATATGATGTGCATCGTCATAAGTGACGAAGATTGATTGATGAAGCACAAACAAGTCTAACCGCTGGTTAATGGTCGGTCACAGTAGAGGTTGGGAATGTTACCACCTGCACAGAATGACATAGGTAATGTTGCTGGAGCAGAAGTGCAGTTTTGTGATGCACAGTTGGCAGCACTTATACAGTTTGAAGCACGCAGAAGCTGCGCAATAAGCACGCACAGTTTGCGCAATAAGACAGGCTGGCAGTTTAGAAACTGTTAATATTTGAATTTATTCACCCGTAATGAAATAATGTTTGAATCAAAGTCAGCTCTGCACGTGTAATTGAATGTAGTGACAATATGTGGCATAGAAGCAATGGGCTTTGAAATTATGCTTGCCATCGCTGCTGAGAAGTACAAAGTTGTCAAGTAATACGTTCATGATGAACAATTAGGTTGCCAGTGACTGGTTACAGTACACTTTAAATACACTGCACAAATTAACACTTTGTAGGAAAGAAAACTTGCATTTGTGTATTTAAGATTGTAATGCAAAAAAGAATTCAAGGAGCCGAGCATCGTACGTCTGAACGTCCGCCCGTGACAAAGATTTTGGCTCGACTGACTGCCGGCGTGATTTGCCAGCAGCTGTGGGGGTAATGTTTCGCACTCTTACAGTGCCCTGTGCGAATCCAAAAGTGGGGCTTCTATTAAAATTGCGCAGATTGCAAACAACAGATTAATAGATTGTGTGTTAATGAAGCATTTTGAATTGTGAGATGTATGGCATATATTGTACAATTGAATTTATGAACTAGCAAATTGTCTGGAACATTCTAACTGCTTATATCTGTGCGATTCTGGAATGGCGTGATCGGGCGATCGTGTATTTCTGTGTAGGAGTTATAAGCTCGTACGAGCTGAACGTATTTCGTAATTAAGAATAAAAATACACTGAATAATTTGTACAAATAACTTAGTCATAATGCGATGCGCATGTGTAAATAAATAAATAAATTATAATGAACAGCGTGCTTGTCCGAACAAAGTCGAAAGAAAGACTGTCAGCACACGTAAGAAGCATGCTTTTGCTGAATGCTGGATGAAGTTGGCATTAGCCAACACGATGTAGTTAGGGTAAGTGAATGCTCAGCGTCTGGCTAATGTGCGATTTAAGCGGGGTGCTCCTGTCATTACAGAGCAGAACAGCGTTTGCGCAAGTGCTGCTGGAAAGAAGCAAAGAGAGAGAGAGAGAGAGAGAGCGGACTGGCTCCCAAGTGAAGTTGTGCGAGTGAGTAGCTTGGAGGGGCGAGGACGAAGAAAGTTGAGGTGGAGTAGGAGCGGATCGCGTGCTGGGACCCGGAGAGACGGAAATCAATGTGGTCAGGCGCAGCGCAATAAGGAGATTGTATTGAGACGAATTCGGTGACCCTCGGTGGCCTATTGGTTAGCGGGCTCGCTTTGCACGCCGCAACACCGCTTTCGATTCCCGGTCGGAGCAAAAATTAACTGTGCGCTTTCCTTGCAATGTCACAGTATCAGTTGCTGTGTGACGACGAGAGCTCACTTCTCAGGTTGAGAAGACCAGAATTCGGCGAAGGGAAGTTTGTGATAACCGCATGTACCCCTTAACCCATGTCGATAAGGCCGAGACGCCGCTAGTAGGCCTTAGCTCCTAAAGAACTGTTGGGCCGAAATACATACATTATCACGAATTGGAGATGTTTCAATCAGTATGTCGGCTACTAAAGGACACCGAAACGGTATGGCATGATCATAATCGGCAGCGAAACAGAATTATCACCATTAGACCAAAAATTATCTTTATATAGTAGTATCTTTATATAATAGACTTTAAAATTTTCTCTATCTTATGACTCTTTGAATTCAATACCGCGGACAGTTCGAGACGCCAGATCGGTGTCATACAACTCCTTTACAATTTGGCTATCTAACGAACAATATACAACAAAAAATTATCTGTGCACTCATTCCGCAACGACATCGTTTTTTCGACACAGTTCAAAAAAATTACGCAGCGCAACGCCGACCTTATACGCTGCCGTACTTGCGTTTCTCTGTTCGTCATCACACTGGCTTACTTCTCAAAGAGTTTTAGTTTTGAGCTTATCATACGTGGAATTTCTTGCTGGCTCCCGGCCTAGTAGCAGCGGGAGCATCGAGAATTGCGACTGAGCACAACTACAAACGCCTTGGATATAGAAACAATTGACGATTGAGGGTAAAGAAGACGTCCTCTGTTTCCCCACACAATTTGAAGGGTGTGATTGTGACTCATTGAGCAAGAGCGAGCAAGTGCGTGGGAGAGAGAGAGGGGAGGGGAGGGAGTGGAAAATGAATACAGCGGATTCCGACGGTGTCTGCATTATTTCAAACGCTTTCACTTTCACTTATCATGACACTCACCTAATTCCTCCCTTCCCTGTCAGATGCCAACTTACATTTCCAACTTAAAATTTTTGTTAGTATTTTTCAAGCTGTTGGTACGATCAGAAATAATTTCTTAATATGAAATCTATATTTTCTGAACGTATTTTTCGCCTTTTGATTTTGAATTAGTTTTACAGTGTCATATTAATTATTACGCGAGAGGCAAATTATGTAAAACTTATCGCTGACAATCCTTAACAAATTTTCCTTTCGTTTTCAAAAACTAGTATATGTAACATTTACTAAAAATTTCCTGTGATTACGAGTAAATGCTTGGGATTTCAAGAATACGATAGTGATACAAAATAGCTTTTTTTCTCATTTGTATTACATTTTAACAAACAAATAGAATAAATCATCGATTATATTCGTTTCCAAGTCACACAGATCATTCGGTTTTGATCAGTAGAAAATAAATTCCATTGTGAAATTGGTGGAAATAATAAAATTATTGATGAATTCCAGTGACACGCATGAAAACGTTGCCTTTAATGTCATTATTTAATAACGCGTGACCATAATTTTCTATTGTGATATTTCATGTTCCTCCTAATTTGTCACATTAATTTCATTCTGTATACATGCTCACATGCTAGTGGAAGGGACAAAATAAATATGTTTAGTAAACTAATTTACAAAATGTAAGGTACCGTTAATTAGAAATAATTGTGCATAAACCAATTACAAGTAATTAGTTATGGTAAAACAAATATCGAACTAAGAGAAGAGGAAATCAAAATTGAATGGGTATGGAATACGAATAATAATATAAACACATAGACTTCAAGGCAATTATAAACTAATAGTGCTACAGAATGGCACTGGCTTTCCCGTAATAATTACATTTCTAATTTATTTTGTCTGGGCTAGTTTTTCGGTTTTGCTCCACCCTCTTCCCAGCAGCTATCTATTGGCGCCCAATGTATATTTTTTCACATTTACTCAATTTTTCGGCCTCCTAATGGTAGAACAGAAATATAACTTTGAGAATATTAAAGAAGAGTAAACTTTGGTCCAATGGAAAATTTCATTGAAATATTTCAAGTGGTTTTTAAGAAAATGTTCGTGCAAAGGCACAATTTTGAGCTCATTTTCATATAGAAATTTTGAATTTTTGAAAAAGGAAAATAAAGGGTTGAGAATTATGAGGGTACTATCTGATATTTTGACAAAATTGAGATAAACATGATTTCTTATTGTGTTTTTGTGCATAGAATACCTCTACGACTTTGTTCTCTTCTATGCCACGTCTAAAACTGCCTTTTCTTTAGAAAAAGAAAATATTTTCCATACGCTGCATCATGTATTTCTTTACGCCTTCTTAAAAGACTATTTTGGTGCAATATTTAAATGGCATTGTGAAGAATCGTTTCCTATATTATTTCAGTAGTATACCTTCCCATTGCGGCTCTCACACGCCGCGAATCTTTATAAATGAGGTCTCTAAAGAAAGAGAATTTCAAAGATACGTGATGAACTGCACTATGACTGTATGAAGGTATGAAGTATGTAGGCTTTATGATATGTAGGCTTTAAGGTATGAAGTATGTAGACTGTATGAAGGTATGAAGTATGTAGACAGTATGAAGGCTTTGTTTAAAGGCCTCAAAGAAATGTTCCTAACGCCGTAATCTACAGGTTGAGATCTTTTTGATCATGGCTGGTTTGACGTTTCTGGAAATCCACCCCACCTGTTCAGAGCCTGTAGAATCTGCAACTGTAATGTGAAATTACTAATTACTTGATATTCTATGCGATTGAATTACACGGATGTACCTCTTTGCTCGATTATAAAGTTAAACAATATTAGTTTGTTCTGACAAGGGTGTATTATATTCTTATCTATTACAAGGTGGCATATCGAACAAGTGACGAAGGATAAGAGGGTCATGAGGAAAAATATATATTACAGGATTAATATGGAAATGGAAAAGTAAAGATGAGGGTGAGGTTTAGTATGGGAGAGTTTTCGCATGGGTACGCTAGTAATACTTTATTTCAGGTGATATTTCTTAATGAACTTCTGTTATGAACAAAAAATCAACAAGAATATACAAACAGTATTAAGAAATATCTTTATGTTAGTAAAACAGTTTTTACCACACATGTGTTTCAAAATTACAACATGTAAATCATTGTAATTATAAAATGGTTAAAATTTAAAAGTTTTAAAAACAAATTCATAAATAACACATCATTTTGCAGAAGATCTTTAAAAAACTGTTCGATTTTTAAATACCGAACATTTTCGAGGGAGGACGTCAACTTTCTCAATCGCTGGGCTCGTCTGCAGGAGTGCGAGATCTCTGCAGCCTTCTCTACCTGCCCCTCGCCCGGTGGTGGCCATCGGGGCGGGGCGAAAGTTGCGCTGTTGGGGTATCGGGTCGCACGCGCTTTTCTTGCCGTCTGAAGAGCGCTCCCCCCTCCCCGCCCTCGCCCCACGCCCCGCCCACCGCCGCCAGCGGCGTTAATGGAGGGCACGGCGGCCGCCGCGCCGCGCCGTGTCGAGTGCTAATTGGGCGTAATCGAGGGAGGGCCCTCAAGCTTAACAGTATCGGCTGTGTATATCTTTGCCGGCAAATTGGAGAGGGTGCTTCCTGCTCGTAATGAGCACGAGCGAAGAGAGATTATACTTCGATTTTTCTTTCTTGGCGCACGATGGTGTGTCAATAAAATGGAATATCTCACGGTTTTTCGTGTCTTTCTCCGTTGTGCCGCCGGGAGTCGCATGATCGCCAGCACTGCTGGATATAGTCGCGATCATGTGACTCCTAGCGGCACAACCGAGATCGACGCAAAATACCGTGAGATATTTCATTTTATTGACATCCCCCCGTGAGCCAAGAAAGAAAAACCGAAGTATAGATCCCAAGAGTCAGGCGTTCAATGGACTGGTATTGGTTGCAGAGGAAACGGTTTTTGTTTCGATGAAGTCAAAGAAGCCTGTCGCGATGGTGCGGGGGCTGGGATCATCCGCCAAGTGCGCGAAGCCAAAGAAGTTTCGTGTCGCAAAAACGGTTTGGGTGACTTAGGGTTTCAATTGATGTCACTGACAGGGAGGTCCTGCATTCGAGTCCCGACGGTGGCAGGGTTTCCGACACTAGCTACACAGGGCGAGTTCAGTCGCTGTCTGGAGGAGAATTCTAAAGGTCGACTGCTCCGATCGGGCCACGGATCGTGCGCGATCTTTTCTTCCTCTTCCCATGTACTACCACACGTGTCTGTAGTGTCGTGAGCATGTGATGAATGTTTTTTACCAAATAGTGGTGGTTGGTTTTTCATTCCATTTCCGGATTCTCATCAGAACCAGCATTCTATTTATAATTGAATCTATTATTAAAAAAGTTCTCTATCTGATAAATAGAGTGTGCACGATGTTGGCAAACGACACATTTCCCGAGAAGTCTGCATGATTTATACACTTTTTAAATTTTAAACTAAAAACGTTTAATCTATTATTCACAAGTATAAAAACTCTTATAGTGTTAAATTTTAGGTTGAAAAAATAAAGATATGAATACATCAGTATAAGTAATATAATATTTCGTGATTGCATCAATTTCGTATAAAATATCTGTTATGTTTCTTACTCTTGCGGCAACTGTTAAGTCGCCTCTCGGCTCTGATTAGAAGATTCATTATGTCCATGACGATTTGTTACAAGAATCGAGAATCTGATGATTCAAACGTGATCCCTGACTGTGGTCAGTGATTTCAAAAAATAAAATGAAATAAAGCATTCTTTATCTTAACTTGGCGGAATCAAAAATATATAGAATATAAAATCAGCCTGCGGTTTTAGAACTTAGGACTTAATCAGTCTTCTACCACCGTCGTATTCGTAAACTATATGTCTTTGTCAGAAGACGTAGTGAAACTAAAATTGATTAGTGAATGTAAATTCTTCAATGTGTTTTAAAATTTCATATAAACACGTGATAAAAATGTAATGTAAGATGAGGTAATTCAATGTATATCCAATAACTCAAATATAATTCATATAGTATGTGTAAAAAACATGGACGCTTGTGCTAAATATTATATTACGCTACAAAATTACAATATTCTATTATAAAATGTGATTTTACAATTAAAGAATAATTATAATAAGTACGAATAGGCCAAATAAAATCTATGTAATAAAATTTAAAATTAACCAAACAAAAATTTGAAAAATGGCGCAGTTAATCTTCCCGCGACCCTGTCTGATATTAAGTATCTCCTTCTGTTTTGTTATTTATTAAATGTAGATAATGATTTCAATAGTATGTGAAAATAAATTTAAAACATGTTTCCTATATAACAATTATGTGTGAAGTGACAGGAGGATATGACAAGTGGTGTCGCTATACTGATGTGTGTAAATTGAAAAAAAATGTTAGCGATCGATAGGAAGTTCATAAAGTCTTCCTGCAAGGCGTGAAGTTTTGATTTGCAAACCTAATGGTATGATTTCTGAAGTAATATGAAATACGTATTGTGCACGTAATTAACTTTGGAAATATGAAATGGAGGTAATAATTGAAAGAGTAAATAAGAGGTAAATGAGAGGTCTAGTGGTAGAATGGTATGTACATATTTCAAAATTCGTAATCACATTATCTGAAATGGTAAGAAGTCGATGTTAATGAACTAGACTATTAATGAAATCTATCATAGAGCTCATTACGGTTTGGATCTAGTAATCAATTTCCCAATTAAAGATTAAGTATATTTTAATAACTTCGTGATACGTTTTAATTCATTATTTTTTACCTTGATGCAAGAACGTTTATTATCATATTGGACAATTGAGAAACAAAGTTTTATAAAATTCTGACCGTGAATGAATCAAATTCAACGGGGGCGAGGTTACAGAGCATACTCGGGTAATAATTTTGAACAAAAGTTATTGCATTTTGCTGATACTCCTGACTCATAAAAGAATAAGTACAAATGTTATGAAGAAAAATTAATTAGTTGACATATCTCAAACAAATCTAGTTATTGTTTAAACCTTGATCTTTATCAAGTTAAACTTACTATTTTAAGGAAACGCATATGTTCTGTAAACATTTTCGATAAAGGTGATTATCACGTTTTATAGACGGAGTGTCTTTATCTCGATTGAAGGGAATACTTTGTAATGCAGAAAAAATTGTATTGCAGTTATTGTTTCATAATATAAAACACTATGCTAATTATGTGAACTTGTGTTGTGTTCATTCTGACTTATTAAACGATAAATTAAAAAATGAATATTAATTTATGGCTTTTAATTTACGTAATTGATTGTTAAATTCGTTCAGTGACGTTTGTGCAAAATCTAGAAAAATTTAAAGTGTAAATGTAAAATCAAAAAGTAATGAGCAGGTTCGTATGTCTTGTTCTCAGACTTAGCTCTTACAGAATTATTTTATTTGAATTTAAATCTAATTCCAAAATGGCTCCATCGATGAAAAGGTATTCTAAATAACCGTAAACTAAAAGGAGAAAAGCAAAGCATGCGAAATTCTATTAGGCCTATTTCAGTTGGTTCACATACCGTGAATATTAGTTTCGTTCTTCACTGACGGTAACCTTCGAGCATGACGGACAACTACAAAGACTTTCCTTCAGCCCCCGCCGGAGGCCGTCCGTCCGTCCGACCGGGAAGAAATCGCGAGGAACAAAGGCGAAAGTGCTGCCTCCACAATCGCGAAAGGCTTCGAGCGGAATCGGCCACGTCAGCCGTCCTTTGCGGGCGCGCCGCGTAGTCGAATTAAAGTAATCCGCCCATTAACGCAAACACCTGGAGCGCGGCTCGGGGCGGAACTTCCAACTCGCGGCTAATTAGTTGTCGGAGGCGCCGCTCCTGGAGCGAGCGTCGCGGCGCTGTCGGCGGCGCCCGTGGGCCGGGCGGAAAAGGCAAAGTCTGGCCCCGGACACGTCTGCGAAGAAGAAAATTCGGTTGCTTCGAAATGCGGAATTTCCGGTTGATACGTTTTATTTATTTATTTATTTTCTGAATGAAATTACAAAGTTCAGTTAACCTTGGGTTTTTCGTTCTTGGCGCACCACGGTCACGGACACAAAATTGAAAAAGGTTTTCTCCAAAAGGGAGTTTCCCGTCACAACACTGTTAAGACGCGGAAGCTCCCTATTTGACAAAGCCCTGACTTCGTTGCGCCAAGAATGAATAACCCAAGTATAATGTTTAATTTTACATTTGCATTGCTGGCTTACATTCTAACTTTAACTTACTACTAACACTAAACTACATCTGGCGAGGGGACTCACAGAGCACCTCAAATTATTTATGCTATATTGCTGAAAATGTCCAAGAATACATGTAACGGATATCTGTTTTTTATTCGAGTCTGACGTTCTGTCTATTTACCCAGTTTGAGATTTCAGCTTTGGTTGATCAACTGCAGGTTTGAATAGAAGTTGTTGGAGAGATAGGCAATATGATGAGTGATAGGGTTGATGTCTAATTCGGTGTGTAGTTGCTTGTTGGAGATGAACCAGGGGGCTTGGGTGATGGATCTTAAAAATTTGTTTTGAATGACGTGCAATGTGGTTGGTACGTTGTGGAAATTCATGACGAGAAAAGAGATTCAGTCAAAATAATATTTTACAAGTTGATTATTGCCTGGGCGATTGATTGATTAGTGATTCCGGGCTCGTCAGCTGGTATGGTAATTAGATCCGCAAGTGTAGTGCATGTTTTGTCGTGGCGGGTGAAGGTGATCTGTCGAGATCCGACGCCGATCTACATGACTTGCGAGGGATTTTCCCCAACCAGTTATTTCCCACCAGCGAAGCACCGACTCGGGACACTCTTTAAGCTCCCAACATGTTTGGTAGTGTAGTTCATGTAAGGGTAAGTGTTTGTAAGGGGTGAGAATAGGACAAGCAAAAGAAAGAAAAGATCGCGCGCGGTCTGTGCCCCATTTGTTAGTTGAACATTGTTTTATTTTTTTATTGATTTCTACGTGCTAACCGAAGTTGTCATGGCTTCCTTTTCATTTGATATATTTTGTAACACGTTTCACTTATATGTAAATTAATATGTTGAAACACATTTTCCACCGTAACATAATTAGTCATATTTTACCCACTTTTATAGTTGCTAATTGCATGACGTTGCATTAAGTTTCTAGCTAAATTTTAGGGCATTTACGTTTCTAGCTAAATTACACATTTTATCCTTTGCATGCAAAATCTCCGTTAACTACTAAACTCTGTGTATTACAATGAAGTGTCTAGCGGTGTAATGAAAATTCAAAATACCTCTAAAAAGACGGTTGCGTTTTAGATACGCTACAATTGTTACTTTACTGAAATTTCCGTGGGGAAGCACGCAAAAGAATCATGAGTCATTAGAGCTAAGTGGGTATCAGACTTTCGTTGCAAATTAGCCTGCTAATGACGCTTTCGCGTGCCTTCCCCTGTTACCATTGTTCTTTAATCTACTTCATTTGATGCACGACTTAGGGCATATCGATATCTCAAGTAAATACTAATTGTACCCTGGCTTTCAGACATACTCAGGAACTTCATATAAAATAATTGCTTCACTTTTATTTCAGCTAGTTCTGCACATACAACCTAGCGAGGGAATAATTTTAATAGTTTTGTCTTGTTGCTTGACGTATGTAGTGTCACTGCCAAGTTTTTTAATAAAAATACGTTTTTTCAACATTAAAATGCTTTGTTTCGTGTAAAGGTGACTATTAAAAGTAGTTCTAAAAAGCTTTCAATAAGTATAAATTCTCAATATTTATATTTTGCAAAATAAATTTTAAACATTTTCTTTACATAGTAAAGCCCCAGAGAAACACAGTGAGGAGTGTTTGCTCAATTTAGAATTCACTGTCTTTTTTTATTCTAGTTCTGCATTCACATGACACCATGGATTACCAGCCTGACAGCATTACGAATTGAACGAAGGTGGGCATATGAGGGGTTGTTGCGTCATCCATTCTCTTTGTGTACTTTTCATTAGCTAGGTGTGACAGTCTACTTATGAAAAGTAATGAAGTGTAAAAGAGTGTGAAACTGGAAAAGCTGTTACGCTCACGTGACCTTGTTTGCTCTGTATTAGTGTTATTAAAAGCTACAATTCACTGAATGAACATCGTTGTTTTGACTACAGAATTGCCGCACGCTGTTTCATTTAAGCAGGAAAACTTTGTTTATTGAATAATACGGTTAAATTTATTTTTGTTCTTATTGCGTTACCTCACAAATTTGAACATGTATTTTAATTAATTAAAGCCGTGAAATTTTGAGTGACGTTTTATTTTCACAATTTTGTATCGCAAGGCTTCAATTAACCTCTATTCAAGTTAATATAGAAAAGGCTTTTAGTATCTTTCACAAGGAACTATGTAAATGAAAGGTCCCACGTTATTGGCGAATTAAAATTATACAACATCAGCAACTTAGTTTACTGCACTTTATTTAAAAATCACTTTTAACTTCTTAGTTTTCAAATGAAATAATTTTATTCAAATCAATACTAAGACTGGCTGTAACAATTCAGCGGCAACACGGTTGCTTTTACCACATCTTTAACCGCAAGGTGGGGGTTTCAGTCCCAACAGTGGTTGATTGTCGACATTAGCTTCATAGCTGTGCGGAATCTAGCTTCTGTACGCAAGAGTACTGTATCCGACGGCTGCTCTGATCGTTAATTTTCCCTGGTTTCTCCGATCACTACCAGGCGAACGGTGAAGCAGACCACAGCATGCTGGTCACGAAAGGTGAGCGATCTGCTTTTCATCTTTGCCCCCCTCCTTCCCTTTCATTTACACACACACACGCGTATTTTTATGCATTAACACATACTGATGTACTATCAAAAATGCCGCGACAGCAGTCACGAAATTGCAACTTATCTCGCCTGGAACGGTGTCCTGCTGAGGGGGAGGGGGCCTGAGGAAGGAAATCATCGCAAGCCAACTTGCTGGTCGGCGCCGGATCTCACTCTCCATCTGAAAAGGAATACCGCTACCTCCAGCGATAATACAACAACACTTACGGGACTAATGAATAATTTGTCGCTCTCGGAAGTACCAAATGATCAATCACCCCAAGACCTTTGTTTACTACACGATTACTTTAATGACTATGTTCATCAAGTGGGTCAAGTTCATGAAGGTCGTGAGAATTTTCGTTTACCATTACCATTCCAAATTATGGATTGAGGATGTAAAAATCTGTGAAAGACCTTGCTACTTCTAAATGATTTGCCTCGGAAGTAACTCACACTAATGGCTGCCAAAAAAACTAAATAAATGCGTAAAACAATCAGATTCTCTACTATTCAGCCTTATGTTAAAGTCGATTTAAAATGTGTTACACCGGTCACCTCCACATCATTGCTCTACAATACTCGCAATATCGATAGACAAATATTTATTATTGTACTACAATTCAATAGGAGCACGTTCTTTCTTCTCATAAAACAAATGTGACGCCAATGCTTGTTCGATTTGCTGCAGTGTATAAAGACGCTGCGGCAACACGTGTATGAAGAGGCACACCTACGTGGGTAAGTCAATAAGTATCTGCAATCAATTTTTATAATTTATTACAGGAAGAATACACAATTTTTATTGATATCGCTTTTTAACGTGGTCACCCTTCTTTTCAATGCACTTGGTCTACCGTTGAACAAGCTTCCCGATTCCTTCTGAAAAAAAGGTTTTTGAATGTGCAGCAAGGCATGTATGCACCACTTCTTTGAACTGTTGATCGGAGCAGAATCGACGGTCCAAACAGATGGTAATCCGACGGGACGAGATTGTGCATATGGTTTGCCATTTCATTACACTAGTCTGTTATTCAGAATAATTGTTCAATATTGGGATCTGTTGCAGCTGTAGCTGGACGCCCCGTTCTTTCCTTTTTCTTGACATTGTTCGACCACTTTTAAACTGTTCTGGTAACTGGCAAACACTTCTCTGTGGCCAAACATTGTCCCCACATTGTGCTGAAAATCTGCTATGGATTTCCCCCTTTGTACACCTTCAAACCATAGAAAACGGATTATGGAACGCTCTTCTTCTTTGGTGCAAACAGGGAGTGCTGTCGCCATCTTTAAACCACAACAGTGCAAGACGGACTGATCAGAAAACGCTGAAACCTCCCACAGGCAAAGACAACGGTCCCATGTAATGGTTAGGATCACACAAAGCCGTAGAACCAAACTAAAGACAATTAGAGCAAAATTGCAGATACTTATTGACTTACCTACGTACAATCGCGTTTCATGAAAGTTTTATCCGTTCGTTTGCGTCTCACATGTTTCACCATAGGGACTCTGTTTCGCCCGTCCGGTTTTACCTCGGGTTCTCAGCCCAGCTTCTGCCCAAATTCGCGACCGCTCCCTCTCCAGCTCATCCGTTGCGCGCCTCGTCCGAGCGATGGCGCTTGCGTCGGGGCGAGGGGCGTGGCGCTAGATGGCCAGCCCGGGCCGTTCTCTGGCAACCAGGAGCGCGCATTCCGATGAAAATCAAGAATCGACCGATTTCGTTTGCTCGAGTTTTACTTGTTGGGTTTTGTAGCCACAGCAGTTTATTTTCGTCCGGACGGGTTGAGCGGAATGACCAAGCCGGTCGCGTACCCGACGAGTTCGTTTTTAGCAGCATGGCGAACACCGGCAAATACTAGATGTGAATGGGGAAGACAATAAAAGATTGCACTAGACATTCGTAGCAACACACCGGCAGAGGTGGCTCAGGGCATCGCTTGAGGTCACTGCAGTGCCTCTGACCGGGCGTTCCTAGAGTTTGAGTCCCAGCGAGGGCAGGATTTTCGACACTAGCTTGTCCGTTATGTGGAATGCAGTCACTCTCTGGAGGAGAATTCTAGCGGCAGGCTGCACTGATCGCTGTTTTCTCCTGGTTTCTCCGATCAACACCAGGCAAATGCTGGAGCATTACCCTAACAAAAGGGGCCAAGGACCTCGCGCGATCTTTCCCACCTCTTCCTTATCCTATCCTCTCCCTTACTTTCACACACTTACCCTTACATACGCCACACCTCTACATTTGTCGCGAGCTTAGAACCTGTACCGAGTGGGGCGGTTCCACGATGGTGGGAGATACCTAGTTGGGAAAAACTTACCACGCCTACGTAGGTCGGCGCCGGATCAGAGCAGCCAGTGGGTAAAGGCTGCTTCGGGGAAGAAGACGGAACACCATCGCCTCCCGCGACAAAAAAAAACAGTGCCTTACACTAACACGAATGATGACCTTGGCAATTGACGCGCTTGGAATCACTAATCATTCAATCAATGAGTGGTGGCCAGCCGCCGCGAGTGGGAGTGGCCGGGGAGCTGAGCGCAGCGCGGGCGCCGCGGGGCCCAGGACTCGCCCCGCCCTCTCGCTGCCTCGTCCTCTTGCTCTCTCTCCCTCTTGCCGTCTCGCCCTCTTGCCCACTCGTTCTCTCGCCGTCTCGCCCACTCGCCCTCTTGCCCTCTGGCCGTCTCGCCCTCTCGCCTTCTCGCACTCTTGCCCTCTCGCCCTCTTGCCGTCTCGTCCTCTTGCTTTCTCGCCCCTCTCGCCGCTTCGTCCTCTTGCCCTCTCACCCTCTTGCCCTCTCGTCGCCTCGTCCTCTTGCCCTCTCGCCGGCTCGTCCTCTTGCTCCCTCGCCCTCTCGTCCTCTTGCCCTCTCGCCGTCTCGCCCACTCGCCCTCTTGCCCATCCTCCCGCCGCACAGTCAGTCGGGGCGGATCGCTCGCGCACAGGTGACGCTGGGCGGGGGCGGGTGGCGCGGCGCCGGCCGGCTGGCCGCGGGCCAGGCCCGTGTCCGAAGCCGCTGTTTATTCCGCCAGGGCTCCACCTACGGCGCCCGCCCTCCCCCTTGCCTGCGCCTTCGTCCTCTTTGCGCCCACTCTCCTCTCCGCCTACGTCAGTGGTGTCAAGGTCTTCTACTAGTGGCATTGGCATGCTCCGTGGCACCGTAGCATGCCACGAGCTTCTCTGGGCAACTAAACGTCGGGAAAGGAAACTATTAGTAACCCAGCCGTTTTGCAATAGCGATGGCGTTGTCCCTTGAGGCTGGGCGATGAACTACGTGGAGGGACGATGTCGTTGCGGCACTCTTGCCACGGACTCCCGCTCGTGGCATCGACTTTGACAACACTGGCCTACATCCTGTGACTAGACCTTGCATACTCCGCCCTTTCGTCCATGATTTCGCCTTTGATGTGTTCCTGTCCACTCTTCAGTTATTGTTTTCTCCATACACTGGCATTAGTTCCTTTGTCTTCTGTTCGACCTTTCTTGAAACTCATTATTTTTGTGTCCTCTGGATATTAGCGTTTCCGTGACTCGAAATCCCTTAGTTGTTTCTTCCGTTTCGTTGCAGATTTTTGTCTCTAGCTACATTGGTGTGTCGAATTCAGTCACTGAAGGAAACTTCTAACGCATGACTGTTCTGATAGACAGTTTTGTGTTTTCTGCTAAATATCACGCATATGCCGGAGCGGAATCTTAACTGACCTCGACCCGAGTGAAATATTTCCTTCTTCATCCTTGTCCGATCTTCTTTCATTACACACACACAATCACTTATATTCTTGCACTTTTATGCACTACAAGTGCTCTACAAGAAATACGTGGAGAGTACACGCATGTTGAAAGCTTGCTCCGGCTTTGCTGACAAAGATAACTGGACGAGGAACCGCGAAAGTTGATATAGTAAGGAGCGTCGAAAGTTTTGAGGTACGCAAAACTAAGAAACTTGAAATAATTTTGATAACCATATTTTCGCAAAATACTCTCCCCAGCATACTATACATGTTCGAATTATCGTCAACCAATTTTCAAAACTTTTTTTTCCTCTCATTTCCCTCGAGTGCTAAAAGTTTAGGCATCAACAAATTGTTTAAGGCTTGGGAACCTCCTTCCTCTCATGCGACTTTTGACTATAGGGAACAAAAAGTAATCACATGAGGCCAGGTCAGCATTGTAAGGCGGATGAGCCATTAGTTTAACCTCTGTTGACTCCAGGAACTGAATTGTGAGGTTGGGCGTGTGCGCAGACGCATTGTGGTGCAAGTGGATTCCCGCAGTCTTATCTTCCGTCGCCGTTCTTGAAGCTTGGCGAAAAGTTTTGCAAGACATATTGTTATATACACAGAGCAGTAACAGTTCTTTGTTCTTCCTGTGTAACAGTTCTGACATGACCGCTTTTCGAGAAGAACGTTGCATCATTTTATTTCCGACGCTTCGAGACCGCGCAAATTTTGTTGTTAGATATTAGTCGGGAAAAAATCTTTCAGTAGACTGGCACTAATTTCAGGATCGTACTGATAAATCCACGCTTCGTCACCAGTAACGATGACACGCACTTTGTATTTCTTGTATAAATTTTGTGAGAATCGAGATTACTCCTTTTTTTTAATGTGATACATCTGGTTTTTATTTTATAATTCTTTTCCTCATCACTACATTCATACACGATATTTCTCTGAATTCATTTGATCTTCCTTCGTTTTCTGCTGTTTCCTTGCATTAGTTCTTGAAAGTAGAATGCTCATCTTTCTTCCCCTCCTTCATTATCTAGAATTTACTTTCCTTCAGCTACTTCATTTGTGAGTTCTGTTTATTATTTCTGCTTTGATTGGTTTTCCGTTGATTTACCTAAAAACAAGAGAGTAGGCAGGTCCATGGCCTCATCAACTTTAGTGTGAACTCCCGGATGAGCTCTGTGGCTTGAGAAAACGTATTTGTGAATCCGTCCATATTTCCTAACTCCTAAACAATTACATCCTTATTTTCAGCTTATTATACAGTTATGTTGTGCCTCTTCTCTGTTCCTTCTGCCATCTCTCTTTCGCGTATATGTCTCGATTGGTCCATCCTATTACAAGCGCATCTCATGTTGCCTTTCTCCGGCCAAAAGCCGTATAACTCTGTCTCGCGCATCTGCCTCAACTCCCAGAACTGCCGCCCACTCCGCGTTTCGCCCGTTGCCTGCAGCCTCAGCCATCCCGCCCCCCCCCTGTCCTCGCCACCCCACCGCCTTCATCCACTCCACCCACCTCCCGCTACCATCCTCCCCGCTGCCATGCTCACTCCTGCCCCGCTACTCCCTACCCGCCGCTGGCATCACTGTCCCCGCCTCTTCACCGTCCTCATCGACCACACCCGCCTTCCCGCTACTATCCTACACGCCGCGCCCCGCCCCAACCTCCCTGCTGCTATCCTCACTAATGCCTGCCTTCCCCACTCCCCCGCTACCTCTCTCCCGCCGCCGCCATCACCCCCCCGCCTCCCCGCTACCATCGTCCCCACTGTCTGCCTCACCGCCCCCACCTGCCCACTGTCATTCTCACTATTGTCCACCTCCCTCTCCGTCGTCGACATTCCCGTCCCCATCTCCCCACTACCATCATGCACACTGCTCGCCTCCTCACCGCTTGCATTCACGCCACTCACCGCCCAGCTACCATCCTGTTATTATCCTTCCCCCCCCCCCCGCCAGCCCCGCCTCCTCACTTCCCGCCACTCCTCTACCCTCCTCCTCGCAGCCGTCACTCCGGCCCCCGCCGCTCGCTATTTGCCGCCCCGCTCCTTGCCGCTGGCGTCGGTCAGTCAGAGGCGCCGCTCTGCCCTCCTCTGCTCGCCTCGCGGTCTCGACCACAGCTTCTGCCTGGCGGCCCCTGCCGCCCGCCGCCCGCCGCCCGCCGCCCGCCGCCCGCCGCCGCCGCCCGCCGCCCGCCGCCCGCCGCCCGCCGCCCGCCGCCCGCCGCCCGCCGCCCGCCGCCCGCCGCCCGCCGCCCGCCGCCCGCCGCCCGCCGCCCGCCGCCCGCCGCCCGCCGCCCGCCGCCAGCCGCCCGCCGCCCGCCGCCCGCCGCCCGCCGCCCGCCGCCCGCCGCCCGCCGCCCGCCGCCCGCCGCCCGCCGCCCGCCGCCCGCCGCCCACCGCCCCGCCCCCTCGCTTTGGGGTGCAGCGACCTGTAATGCAGCGCTTGATTTATGGCCTGGGGCCGCGCCGCTATTTGAGAGGTCCCAAAGATGAATTGTTTTTATTCTTGAACTCCTGTTCAAAATATTTTTATCTGTCTGAAGTAATTAATGATGGGATGTAAATCATTTATACGTACATAAGATCTACTAAATAAGTCGCAGTTTTATTAAGGAGATAACGTTTGACCTACTTTTTCAATTGAGAATGAAGATGGCATCAGTAAATTATTTCGTAGTGCTGAAAAGAAATATTTTAAATAAATAATTTAATTAAAATTCTGAACAGCGTTAATACCTTTTTTTACAATAATTGTTTACATACTTCATTTTATATTATAAAAGAGTTGTAACTTAATAAAACTAGTGAATAACGTTTTTATTGTGATATCAAGACTTATAAAATGAATGAAAAATAAAATGTATTTTTAAGCGCCATATGTTAAAATAGCACTAATCAAATAAAAAGTACAACCTAGGAAATATGCTATTATGTGTGGAATACCGACAATTATGTTATATTACGAAGTGTTCAAAAGAAAGGATAGGCATGTAGGTCAAAAGAAAAGTTAAATAGGTGTGGAGGAATTAAATAGGTTTAGATTCAATTCCGCAAAAAACATCGTGGCCTGGATTTGAAAGTTACTCTACTAAAAGTAAAAGTGAAGAGTAAAAATCGCTTTACCAACATGCTCACCGATATATTCCCCCTTGCAAGTTCTCCGCATGTTCATCGTATGTTCGCCACATGTTATTTCGTATGTTCAGCACACCTTCTGCTAATGTTTGCAGCAGGTACCTCTGTACGACACATGACCCAAGTATGATTTTCAGATCCACTATTTCTTTTTCAAAATATCGCCTCAAACGCTTCATGAGATGTAGCATCAGTTTTCTCCTCAAATATTCCCCTCAATCTTTCTCGCTTGTTCAAGCACACGGACGTGCGCTTGTTAATTAGGCAATTAAAAAATAATTTCTGCGCTTTTATAAACATTACAATGACATATATAGCAATGTCTCCCTATTAGAAGAAATGAGAATTTCTAAATAGTTCAGGTGCCAAGAAGAGCGAAAACCTCTCGAAATGTCATAGAAAGAGAACCGAAGGGTCTTTGTAAAAAAGTTTACAAAAGAGAGAACTTTTTATAAAATGTTTTAAAAGTGAATTTCCTTAACACTGGAACCCAACTTCAAGCGTTTCTGGCAACCCAAGCAACGGAGTGACAAAACCATTAAAGATTGTAATAGAAAGTTCAAAGAGGTCTCAGTTTGTAGAGTACGGTATTCAAAAAATAAATACGTGATGCCGCGCCACAGAAAGTGGTTCTAAAACTCTAGTACGTACAGTTTTCGAGATATATACTCGTACGATCCTAAGTCTGCTGGGGTGTAATGTATTTTGCGGGGTATTTGTGCCCCAACTATCCAAATATACCATGATCTACTAACTTCCAGGTATCCGTCTTCATTCGCTAGTCGTCAAAGTAGGTGCAACCCACTTACGGGTTATTATGTATCCACCAGTAATACAATTGCGAGGTTTGGATTCATGGTTTCTTATGAAAAAATAAAACTTCACCTTATTCTCTTATACTTACAAGGAATTGTCATAAATATAGAGCGTCAGCTCTATGAATATGATAAAATCTCATGTCTGCCATGCTAAACGTAATATATCATGGTCTGGTAGATGTTGAGAGTGGGTTCTAACTGATATACAACCTTACGACCATCAAGATTAAAAATCAATGACCGAATGTTCGTGACGACTCTCTTCCCATGAAGCGTGCCGGGGTTGCGCACTCCGCTCACTCCTTTGCAGAGCCGACAGCTGAAGAAGGCGGTAATTAAACACTTTGCTGCGGACGTGGTCGGTGGGGCGGGGCGGGACTGTCCGGGGCGGGGCGCGACTGCTTTACAATGGCGCCTGTTGCAATTTCCACTCGCTTGTTCGCGGCCGCACGCGAGAGGCGCGCAAATCGATGAAGCAGACGCGCGCCCCGCCCCCGCCCCCGCCCCAGCCCCTGCCCTCACCCCGCCCCGCCTCGATCTAGCCTCGACCCCGCCCCCACCCCACACCCGCCCCGCCACCGCCTCGACCCCTCCCCACCCCGCCCCGCCCTGCCTCGCCCCGCCCCCGCCCCGACCCTCCCCTGCCTCGACCCCGCTTCGCCCCGCCCCGCCTCGACCCCGCCCTGCCCCTGCCCGCCCCGACCCCGCTCCGCCCCGTCCCCGCCTCCACCAATCCCGACGCTCTCCTCCCCCGTCCCTGCAACATCCCCCTTGGCGGTGCCGGCGCTACTCCAGCGTCGCCCTCTTGCCCCGCACCACTCGCTAGTGCTGTCCCTCGACTCCGCCCCGCTTCGACAGCTCTCCTCCGAGAGCCCTCATCCGACCTCGCATGCACTCGCTTGCGAACGAAAATCCCCGCTCCGCCCTCGCTCGCGCCCGCGCGGTGCATGTTGCTCGCCTGTTCTCCCCCGCTGCGTCTCCACAACGAGCCGCAACCCGACTAACCACGCCCCTTTCACCCCGCCCCAGCGCCACTCCGACCCGCCTCATGCCCTCCGCCACATACCGCTCCGTCCCGGCTCCTGAAGGATCCCTGAGACACTCCCTTTCCCACACGCCCACCTTCCATGTCGGCTCCACTCTCGCCCACCTGCAACCGGGTAGCCCCACAGTCTCGTTCTTTCTCGTCTCACCCCGCTTCGTCCCACCGCCTCGCCCCGTCTCATCTGCCCGAGCCCCGCCTTGGTCTGCCTCGCCCCGCCACGCTCTTCCTCGCCCCGCCACGCTGTCTCGTCCCGCCTCGCCTCCACTTGCCTCACCACGCCTCGCCACGCCACGTCTCGCCGCCCTTCGCCACCCCTTCGCCCCGCCCCGCCCTGCCCCGCCACGCCCTGCCCCGCCACGCCCTGCCCGCCACGCCCTGCCCCGCCACGCCTCGCCACGGCACGCCTCGCCTCGCTCCGCCTTGCTACTCCTCACCCCGCCTCGCCCCGCATCGCCCCACCTCGCCCCGCCTCACCCTTTCGTAGCCTCCCCGCTCAGCGCCTCACCACTTCGCTGCCCAACAGGCGTTCTGCCTGCAACGCCGCAACGCAGCTCTCAATACGTCCCAGACCGTCTTCGCACCCGCCCTTACCTCGCTTCACCGCTGCACAAATGGTTGCCTCGAGGGAGCGCCGGGAAAGAGGCGCGGGAGGTTCTTCATTTTCGTTGTCGCCGCCTTCCCCACTCCCCAGCCTCCGCCCCACCGCCCCCCGCAGTCCCTCGCCCACGCGGGGGCGGGGGCGGGCGCGCCTTTGTGAATGGCGTGCGTGACTGGAACGCCGCCGCCCGTCCTCATTGATTTCCCTGCACTTGTCGCGCATTCACTAGCACGTCGCCCGGATGATTATATTCGCAGTGAGCGGCAGCTGGCTCTCAATACTACAGGCGTTTGTCTTCGGAATCCACGGCGGCGGTTTCGACTGGGGGGAATTGGATGTTCGGTTTGCAGAAAGGTTCAATGCAACGCTGTAGATATACCGCGCATAAAAGGCAAGCTTTGAAGCATTTAGGAATAGGTCTTCAACACTTTCCTGTTAGAATTGTTGACAGGAATTAAGTAAACATTAAAAAATTGTGGAGAATGAGGAAGTGGATAGTTTTTATTGTTTTAAGACATGCATAAAATACTTCTAAAACTTTCAGTAAGTTCTGATCCAGCAGCAAGATGATTGTTCAGAATAAATTCCACACTTGTGGTAATTTTTATCACTTGCCATTGCGTTTTTATTTTTGTTGAGTTTTCGGATTCGTGATATATCCATCTCAAACTATCGATGTGTAAAAATCGGTAAGCTGAAAGTAACTTTTTAACTAACGATGCGTACTTTGATGAATTTATTTCCAAATTCAAACATATAGTACTTTGTACAAACGCATACGTTTACAATGATTCCTTTTCAGAACAAAGAAATAAGTAATTATTTTTTACATTTGTTTTCGTACTCTTTCAAAATACACTGTTGTAATACACAGTTTTGATTTTCTTCCTTTTCTTCCCGAATGCTCAGTGCATTATCTGCTTATTACGATTTTCATAAACCTGATTTCCTCTTATTCGCTTTTGGGCATTGTTCATGTGCATTTAAACTGTTTTCACTTTAATGAACGGCACTCGACTCGATTCGCCCAACTTGGAAGTTGTAGTGCTGCACTCCTCCCTCGATTCAACACAGCTTGACCTCATTGCATTCCGTCTCGCTCTGGCTGGCTATGATTTTGCTCTGTGGAGCCCTATACCATCCATCTCTCTCCTTGATTCATTCTCAACTTCCCTGACATTCACGTTCTCACAATCATCTTCGATGTTTAACTCTCCGCCATTTCCTACTCCCTTGAGTGGCTGCTTTTCCTTCTTGCCCCTCAACTTCTGGAATAGCTGTTCCTTCTCTCACTCTAACCTTATTTCTCTCGTACTATCCCTATTAGTACAAAATTGTGGTGTATTTGTTTTGTTGGTTTACCGCATTTGTCTTGTGTAGGTTAACCAACTTAACGTTAACCTGGCGCACCCCCTCTTAAACGTTGTATATTTTGATGTCGTGCATCGGTTCAAAATTTTTTAAGGTGGGAATAAATTAGTTCAAAATTAGTACAAAATTTTGGTATATTTGATTTTTTTGTTTAATGCATTTTTCTTGTGTGGGTATACCAACTTAACGTTAAGTTAGGGCACCCACGTAACATGTAAATTTTGATGTTCTGCGTTGGTAGAACATTTTTTAAGGTGGGTATAAATTAGTCCAAAATTGGAACAAAATTATGGTATTTTTTTTAAATTTTGGATAAGTGGGTGTGCTAACTATACGGACATTCTCCTTCCCTCCTAAGCCTGCTCGCCGACAGAATTCGCCTAGCCTGGCAGTATTCACGTCCTCAGTCACCTCACAGTAAAAATGTCAAGTAAACAATTAATAACAAACTATTTTGTTTCTTTAATGAATGTGTGTATATTTCCAAGTATTTATACATAGTTTGGAAACAAGTACAAACAAATTTTAATTTTTAAGACTGCTCTTTTGGCAAACAACTTTCACAAAGCAGGAGCTCACGATTTTCTCCTCATTGCTCATAGGAAGAAATCTCTTCTGCGTCTAAAAAACAGTAAAAATTATAAAAATATAAATAATATGATAACATATTTCCGAGTACAACATACCTTACAATATAAATAAATATATACAAATATACATACAAATATATCATAATAACCTAAAGATCTTATAAGCATATCATTAAAGTATTTGTTATGAAAATATATTCTAGAACAAAAGCACTTATCATGGTGTTTATTTGAAAATAAAATCTCTCTCTGTTCCGTCCTGGTGAGAACTACGGAGAACAGCGTGGCAGGAAGCGATAACAAAAGTTGTGCGAGGTGACTCGGTGGCCTCCACGCAGCGCGCCATCGCCTTTGCGACGAAATTTCCAGGAAAGGACAGGAAGCGGTTGAAAGAGAATAGTCGAGATATGCACAGAAAGGTTTCCTCGAAAGCTATTGAGAAGCTCGCAAGATTATAAATAAAACTAAAAGTACAGTAAGCCCCGAAACAATGCTGGGGTGACTCAGGCACCCCTGCGCGCCTACTGCCGGCTAGCTGCGTCTAGAGTCCCTAGATACAAAGCATTCCATTGTTGCATCGAACCCGCCATTTTATATCCAGTTGTCAGGAGAATTGGAACTGTGGAGTATTCTGTATGTTGAGAATCGCAAATCTATCCCAAATCAATATTAACAATCCGAAATATCTCTTTAACGTCACCAATTGTTATCACTTCTGTTCAACTTCTGCATTCTGCTTCATGAGGCTAACGGGTGAGAGGATATTAAATGGCGGCGGTTGCGTTACTCTCTGTATCTAGGGACTCTGCGTCCTGCCCGGCCCGCTCTAGCGCTTTCTCGCCCCCTTTCCTCGCCTCCTTGAGTCTCCGCGCCTCCGTCGCCACCCTCCCCCGCCCCCGGCCTCTCGTCGGCGTTCTATGCTGGTCGGGCGCCAGCATATTTTACTCGCGGGAGATTGTATCCGGAGAGCGCAGTAAGTGGGAATTGGTTTGTGTTTAAATTCCCGGGCCGGGCGCGCGCTGCACGTCCCCGCCCCGCCCCGCCCCGCCCCCTCCCCCCGCGTCACCTCTCTCTCCCCTGCGGCGCTCCCGCTCCGGGATTTAAAAATTAAATCCCACTTTCCCTTTGTCGTGCCAAATTACGTTTCGTTTTGCAAAAGGAAGCCGGCAGGCCGACGGCCGGGGGTGGGAACGGGCCGAGGCGGAGGCGCCGGAGTCTTCTGTAGGGAGGGGGGGGTGCGAAGGAGAGCGACGGCGATGGGATGGAGGTAGAGGGGCAGGGTCAAGAGCGATGGTGGGGAAGTCAGGAGGTCAATCATTATGGGGTGTTACGAAGATGATGCCATTCGTAATAAGAGCGGCTTACATGTCTGGATAGGGAAAGTGGTAATAGTAATAAGACATGGACCCTACCGAGAAGTTAATAAACTTTAGAGGGTATATAAATGCTGTAACGTTCCTTTAGAGCAGTGGTGTCAATATGGCAGTGGCACGCTTCGTGGCACCGGAGCATGCCACGAGTTCCTCTGTGCAACTAGCGTCGGGAAAGGAAACTATTAGTAGTACCCCACCGTTTTGCAATAGTGATGGCGTTGCCTCTTGTGGCGGTGTAATGAACTGCGTGGAGGGGTGATTTCGTCTTGGCACTCGTGCCACGGGCTCCCGCACGTGGCATCGACCTTGACAACACTGCTTTTGAGCCTTCATTAGTATAAATTGACCTACATTCTTTTCAAATCTTGAGTGCTAATCTCTCGAAAATAGAGGCAGCATCAAGCAAGAGCAAATGAGATGTGACGAGAAGAGAAGGCAAAAGTCGAATGCAAACGTTGATGGCGAGGTCTCTCGGGTGAGCGTGTGGTGGGCCAAGGAGAGAGAGAGTGAGGAAGGGAGAGGCGGAGGCGAAGACGTAGGAAGCGCGGGGGGGGGGAGGGGGCTGACGGAAATGCCTGCGGCCGAGGACAGCGGGCGGTTAAATATGAAGGAAGGCTGCGGAGAGGCTTTCGCCGGCGCCGAGGCGGCCTCAAAGGCCCTTGCAGCGCTGAGCTGCCGCTTCCCTGTTTCTTAGCGCCACCGCCGTTGAGGTTGAGCTGGCAGCGCTCGGCGGCGACGCCAGACACTGAAGATGTCGTTATAAAGGGAAAGAAACAATGGAAATACGAGATGCAATGAAAATTGGAGTTACAAAAGAAGACCGAAAAGATGATGTTAATGAGTTTGGAGCATATAATTTGTGGTCACAAGAATGCTGTCAGAAAAGAATGCTGTCGAACCTTTAGAGAAAAATAAAATAGAAAAAATCTAAAGTGAAATGGGAAACTAAATAGGAAAAGTTGAGCCAACGAATTCAGGAGAGAAGAAAAATAGCTTAATCACAAACAAAAGACTTGAAAGGAAATACATATTATAAAAAATCTGCTTTAAAAGTAGAGACCTCTGAAGAATAAAGCAACCACGGGAAAGATATCAAATAAAGAAATAAAACGACTGAGAGAAGTATAAAAAGCGAAGGAGTAATAATTGACAGTGGTTAAATTCCATCTTGAGGAGCTGGCACTCTCGGATGTTGTTAAAGCTGTGCTCTGCTTAGCTGTGACACAATCAGGACGGTCGAGATTTTCCGGAAACGGCCGAGCGTAGCGAAGGTTCGAGAGCTTTAAAAGACCACGAAAAGAGAGAAGAAAACGGGAAGCGAAGGCGCCAGTGTTTCACAACGTTCGGCGTTTTCGAAAGGAAGCTTCATACAGCGCTTCGCTTTTGTGCAAATGAAACACGAAACTGAGCGGCGGGGCGCCGTCGCGGCGCGGCGAAAGGATGTTTCTGCGTCGTCCCCGTCGTCCTTATTGCGTTCCGATATGTCGCACGAGAGGCGGTTTCTTTTGAAAACGGCTGCAACGCGCTTGTAGGCGACGCCCGTCCTTTCTTCGAGAGCTTTCGACGCGGCAGAAGCGATGCTAGGGTGGACGAACTTGCGATGGTAGAAACGTGAAAGAGGACGACAGAGGGGACCTTGGACGCACTTGAGATGATGGGGACTGTGAAGGGGAAGGCAGAAGCGTCCATGGACGCACTTGCGATGGTAGGACATTGAAAAGGTCGATAGGTGCAGTCATGGACGCACCGCGATGATGGGAAATTTGAAAGGGACGGCAGAGGCGGCCATGAATGCACTTGCGATGGTAGGGACTATGAAGGGGATGACAGAGACGGCCTTGGACGCACTTGCGATGGTAGGGCATTGAAGGGATCGATAGGTGCAACCGTAGATACACTTGGGATGACGAGAAATTTGAAAGGGACGGCAGAGGCGGCCATGAATGCACTTGCGATGGTAGGGACTATGAAGGGGATGACAGAGACGGCCTTGGACGCACTTGCGATGGTAGGGCATTGAAGGGATCGATAGGTGCAACCGTAGATACACTTGGGATGACGAGGAATTTGAAAGGGACGGCAGAGGCGGCCATGGACGCATTTGAGATGGTGGAGACATTGAAGGGAAGACGGAAGCGGACATGAACGCACTTGCGATGATAGGAATTATGTAGGCGACGACAGTGGTGGCCATGGGCGCACTTGAGATGGTGGGGACTGTGAAGGGGAAAATAGAAGTGGCCGTGGATGCACTTGCGATGGTAGCACATTAAAGGGATCGATAGGTGCAACCATGGATGCACTTGCGATGATGAGAAATTTGAAAGAGACGAGAGTGCCGACCATGGACGCACTTAGAAGGACGTCCTGGACGCACGTATGAGATGGTGGGGACTGTGAAGGGGAAGGCAGAAGCGTTTGTTTACTTAGGAAATAATTCATCTTTCTTTGACTTTTCTTCGATTACGTTTTTTCGACTTGATGTTGGACGCTTATTTTTATGAAATTGGTGGGATAGAGTAACGATTTGGTAAATGTGTCGAAGATTGTAGAAGGAAAAAAATGAGAATATTTTTAAAAGCCTTTGGTTTACCCTTATATCTCCAAAATAATGTTCCCAAAATACATTTTTAATCTTTGCAAGAAAAGGACTATCAGATAATAAAATAAGCCTGGTGTGTTTGTCGAGGGCATTGGATGTTATGCTAAAGTAAAATAGTAGAGGCAGAGGAACGGGTTCTCTCAATTCCATTCAGCTTCCTGAGCATTCATCGTGGTTGACATCTCGCCGACACAAAAAGAGTTGAAACTTGTGAGGGTAATTTATTAGAAATATAGTGTCACACTTACTGGTAGTTCAATATACTCGTATTTCTGTCTGTCTGTCTGTCTGTCTCTCTCTCTCTCTCTCTCTCTCTCTCTCTCTCTCTCTCTATCTATCTATCTATCTATCTACGTATTAAGTCTTCAATTTTTCTATCTTTATCTGTATTTTTACAAATGGCATTTCAGTGTAAAATGTTTCAATTTTCCCGTGTACGCCACAGTAGGGAATCGTCATTGTGTATATTAAATGGCTCTTCACTCATCTCCTAATCTGTAATATCATTAAAAGCTTGAATAATGCAGTATATTTCAAAAGCACTGAAGATCATCTGCTGAAAATTATTTAACTGGGTGATGGTCGAGAGTAAACGTGAATTGGTAAACCAAATTTCCTCGCACATTTAATCAGAGATCACCATTTTAATCGAGGCCACGCGAGGGGCGTTTTTAGTATACATTTCCATAGAGAAAGACTGTAACAAATTAGAGACCACAAAAGTCTGTTCCTCACCCTCCAGTGAGCTGACACGACTTGACTTCACAGTGGTCGGAAGAAGACTCTTGCCAGCGAAAAGGCGTCGCCAGGTATTCAAAATGCACCTGTAAATGTCCTTTAGAATATTTGTACATGAAATAAATTTTATTTATAATAATAAGTTTTTACAACATTTTTATTAGTCATATCGAAGATCACTAGTGAAACATGACGCCATGTTCCTCACTCTATTACATGAACATTGAACGACCGTCTTCATCAGGGGTGTAAGTCAAGCACCTTATTTCAAAGAAAATATATTATTGATCATTTTAGGCGATATTTATTTCCCAGAATTGCGGTGTATAATCAGTAATATTTATTTTAGGTAACAGAAGCTTGCATTTTGGTGTACAATGATTGCACATTGTTAATTCAAGAATAATATAATTCATCCAGTGAAATTCATTTTTCAACGGAAACAAAGTTACATGAAACTTACAGAACATGAAAATTTCGTAGAAAAACTAGTGGCTCTACAACAGCACATACTTTCTTGCACTTATTAATTCTTACGTAATACTATTTATATCGGTATTTCCCTGCGGTTTAACACAGTTTCCCTGCGGGGTTAAATTTTTGTAAAACTCAAATTTTCAAAAAAATTATCTATGGCTTTATTTCAACATCTATCTTTAAAGAACAGACTTCATTAAGGGAACAAATCCCTATTTTAAATATTGTAGTTGTAGGAAGATGCCAAAATTTTGAATTTTTGCATTTTTCGAAAAATTAGGGATTTCAACGAACGTGAGTCCTGCAGAATGCTCTTAAATATCCTTCACACTTTTCAATAACAAAGTTTAATCAAACACGCTGGAACAATTTTTTTAAATATCCCAGAGGCTTCAGTAAAATATAATCCAAAATGAAAATTCCGGGTTAACATTCAAGAGGGGCGTTACAGCAGCCAGATTGATTAAAGAATATCATTTTCTTAAAAATCGGCTGAAGGGTTTGGAGTTACGTTTTGCCATCAATGGATTTTTTGATATCAACGACCTACGAAACATGGATTCTGGCTTCAGCACGTTTTTTTTTTTCTGTATTTAGCATCTGGATTTATCCACTTTTTCATTACCAAGGTTCTGAAATACGAATGTTTCTTCCAAAAATTCGCCGTTGTTTTCGCGCACCGTTACATAACTTTCTCTGTACTGCATAGGCGGTAGCGAGAAAGTAAAAAGCTGTAAACAATGATAGAGTATGTCGCTGCTGGTTGACATCGAGTTTTATTTGACCGAAACATCTAACTTTGAAGATGCTTTTTAAAAGCAGATATCGACAAATCACAATTAATCTTTTAATTAATAGTTTCAAGAATTTATATTTATTAATCAATAAATGATTTTGAGGAAAAGACATTTGCCTATGCGGCAATTTTGATCCGTTTGGTGTACGCCGTCGCAAAGGCGGCGAAGTATCGTGTTGAGGAGGTTGTGGTGGGTGGGAGGGGTGGGGCGAGGCGAGTCGAAGGGCGTGGGGAGTGGGGGCGGCGGCGGACGCGACATCCTTTCCCCTCCCCTCCCTTCCCGTTTCTGTCTGTGGGTCGCGCCCGCCCCGCCCCCGGGCCGCCCACGCTCCTCTCCGCCTAATGAAAAGGAACTCGGCGGAGTTGGCAAATTGAAATTTCATTCGCTGCGCGGCGCCTGCTCTGACGGCGCCCACCCGCGAGCGGCGCCCGCACAAGCGGGAGTAGGGGTGTGGGGTAAACTTGGCCCTGGCGAGGGAATGGTGATTGCGGAGGCAGGCGGGATGCTTGACAATGGATGCCACGAGGCGATGGTGGTGGAAGGTCCCGGTGTTAGAAGAGAATAATGGCGACAGCCTAAATCAGTGGTGTGAAGGTCATCATCATCAATCAAGACCTACTGGTGGCAGTGGCACGCCTCGCGGCAACCGTGCCATGCCACGAGCTTCTCTGCGCCACTAGCGTCGGGAGAGGAAACTATTAGGAGTAATCCCGCCGTTTCAACATAGTGATGGCGTTGTCTCTGGTGGCGGGGGTGATGAACTGCGTGGAAGAAGCGATTTCGTCGTGGCACTCGTGCCACGGACTGCCGCTCGTGGCATCGACCTTGAAAACACTTGCCCTAAATGTCGTAGGATTTGGCGGCTGCCGACTCGAGACCAGTGGTGGCAACGATGCTGTCGGAGAGACGGAGGCGATGACCTACGCGAGCGGTGGTGGTGATGGCGGTGGCTGTGGACGTGATGGAGACGACAGGAGTGGTGGCGATGGCTGCAGCGGCGCGCCCGTCGTGATGATTGTGTAGTACGAGGGCGACGGCCCACGTGTAGGAAGCAGCTGCAGAGGAATGGGCGTAGACTGCGGATGCGGTTGAGATGGGCGGTGATGGGGATGCGTGTGGTGAAGGAGGCAGTGGGGACCAATTCGGTGTTGGTGATAGCAGTGGCAGTGATATGTCGGGCGGGTTGGTGTGGGCAGAACAAACAATGGTGGTGATAGTGGAGACAGTGATAGTGTTGAGAGAAGCGAAAGAGATTGCGGAAACGGTGGTATTATGGCAGTGGTGGGGTCGGCAATAATGATGATAACGGAATAGCAAGTGTAGACAGAAGTGTAGGACAGCAAGGCGGTTGCGTGTGGAGAAGTGGAATCGTTGAAGCGGCTTCTGTAACTGCAATCGAAACGATGTGGTGGTGGTAGAAGCAACGTGATAAATGTTCCAGAATATCAGTTTTCCTCGTTGCCTACAAGTTGTTCATAGTTTCCAGGCTCTAATTCAGTATGAAGGAAATCGAGAAGAGAAACTTCATGGAGTTGATTTTGAAGTCCTGTTAAAATTATTTCAAAAATATCCTCTGGGCCAGTTATCAATTTCTTTTGGTAGCAAATCCTTTGACACCAGTTGTCAAAACGCTGTGGATTCAGTTTTATTGCATTTGTGATATTTTAAACTAGTGAATAGTAATTAGAATTAATGAGTTAAATATAATTAATTACCACTGTCTCCAACAATGTACCATAAGCCAGGAATATACGTGATTTAATGAAGAAAATTATTTGTTGTAAATAAGAAAAATAAAACATTTTCCCCCCTTAAAAATTTTGTGGTTTATTCTTAAGATGCCAATGACCAAACTGAAGAATACTCGCACAATAGAGCGCACATAAAAACATAGAATCATGAAATGTCTCTTACGATTTAGGCCCATGTACTACTATTTTTTCTAAAAGAATTTTAGTGGGTCATGAGAGGTTTTCAGGGGAACATACATGATGTACATGATGAACATACATATTGTACATGTACGTTATTGAAAAATTATCCACTTTGATTAAATCAAGTCAATCTTCACGAAACTGAAATTGTTTTTCTAATAAGAGTGTTTAGAATACTATGTGGCATAGTGACGCTTGCATACTGACGCTTGCATACATAAAAGACAGGATGTGCCTTTGTCTATGGAAGCCACAAATAGACAGACCATTAGATTGAGCAGGAAGGGGGCGTGTCTAAGAGGGGTTTAGGCTGAGCCAGGAAGTAGAAAGGGCGCGGAGGCGCCGCCAGAGGACGGTAAGACACTTTACAGTGGTCGGTTGTATACGTCACAGACGTCGCCTACTAGCTCGGGGAGGGAGGTCACTTTAAATACAGAGTGGGAGTAGATCATGTGATCGGGCGGTCATGTGACCGAATCTATTTAAGGTGAGGTAAAGGCATATTAGCCAGGATACATTTGCGGCACGGCGCCGAATTGGTATCTTCATTAAGTGCTCACGCACTGCGCTCCAGGATGAGCGGCCGGACTTGTCCGGGGCAGACGTCAGTCTCATCTTTAGCGAGGCGGTCAAGCGTTCGCTGCTTCTTGCGATCAAGCAAAGGCGGGTGGGGGACTCGCAAAGCAGTCGCAGGTGGCGGTCTAAGATAAGCTGTTCTTAGGAGGGTTCCGTAAAGCACGGATAAAGTAATGAACATGTGCAACATTGTGTGTGTGTGTATATATAATATATATATATATATATATATATATATATATATATATATATATATATATTTCTTTAGTTTAATAAACTTATTTTTTTACGAATCCTTTGTGTCTGTGAGTAATTAAACCACGCCACACCTAGTATTCTAAAAGCCCATGTCCCAGTATTAACGATAATCAATTATTGAATAGATATTGTGATCTAAATTTCCACGTTCTCTTATTAAGAACAACCAACAATATTAGTTGGTCACCTCTCGCTGAATGAATAGCCAAATTGAAACTAAAATTATGGGGTGTTGGGATTATGGATGTATCGGAAGAGCATTACTTCACTTGTTCCTTAAATAACGAGTATGTCAGATAGATTAGCAATTTTCGTCAAATCAGAATTCGCTAATAGACTGATTTTGTTCTTTTATCTCTCGTGGAATAATAATCGCATAGCACGAATCGCTAAATTCCACGCAAGCAGCGGGTCGGAAGGTTCCGCGAGAAAGACTGTAGCGAACGACTCGCCGCAGACGACGGCGAATCGGGACTAATGGTCGAGACGGAGGCAATTGGGGCGGGCGGGGTCAAAATGGCGGCGGAGCGGCGGCAGCTGCGAGGGAGGTCCAGCGGCGAACATTATTGTTCTAAAAATCCATTTTCCACTGTTAAAAATAACCAGTTTCTTAATAGAAGTTGTGGTCTAAAGTTCCACGTTCTCTTATTAAGAACAACTAACAACATTAGTTGGTCACCTGTCACTGAATGAAGAGTCTAATTGAAACTAAATTTATAATTTATTGGGATGTTTACAAGGAGGATAAAACGTTGTACAATATTTACATGGGAAGATCATTACTATACTTATTTCTTAAATAAAGAATATGTCAAATAGATTAGCAATTTTCGTCAAGTCAGAATTCGCTAATAAACTGATTTTGTTCTTTTATCTCTCGTGGAATAATAATCGCATAGCACGAATCGCTAAATTCCACGCAAGCAGCGGGTCGGAAGGTTCCGCGAGAAAGACTGTAGCGAACGACTCGCCGCAGACGACGGCGGATCGGGACTAATGGCCGAGACGGCGGCAATTGGGGCGGCCGGGGTCAAAATGGCGGCAGAGCGGCGGCAGCTGCGGGGGAGGTCCAGCGGCGCTGCTAACGAGAGCGCGCGGCGGCGGCGTTCAGACAAAGGAGCGCCGCGCCGCGCCGCGCCGGCTGCCGAGAGCTCCTCTGGCGGCAAAGGAGGTTCGCCGGCGGCGCAGTTGACTCTGGCAGACGGGACGAGGTAATTTCGAAAGCGAATATTGAAACGCAGGATCGGAGGACGTGGAGAGGAATGTTGGGTGTGGAAGCTTCGACTAGAAGCGGCCGACGAGACGAAAGACAGTCAACTAACAGCACGAGTAGGCTTCTGGTCATTGGGAAATTGTATTCTGTGGACAAGAAATGTCGGGAATTGGAATTGTGATTCTCGTAGCAACATGAATCTCGTGTGTTAACTTCTCGTAGGCTGAATAGCCTTATGGTCCAGTTGGCTCTGGCAGGTGAGAGGGAGGCTTCGTGAAAGTGAATATTGAATTGCACCAATAGACGTGGGGAATGTTGGACATGGATGTTTAGAGAGGAAACTGACGTCGATACGAGAGACAGAAGATTAACAAAAGGAGTAGAATTTAAATCATAGGAATACTGTAATATTTGTACTAGCTCTGCAAAAGTAGTGTTGGAGTTATAATCGCAGTAGTCGAAGCGAAGTGATGAATCTCTTGCGTAAACTGGCATGCATATCATCGACTAGCTTTTCTCTGTTTGTTCTGCCCAGACGAGACAAGATAATGGCAAAAGCGAACATTGTAACGCAGCACCGGTGGATGAAGAGAAACTTTTGTTGTGGAAAATACGAGTAGAAATGCAAACACTGGCACAATCAAATACGTTGTGCCAAGATAAAGAACGATTATATAGCGATAACGAAATATATATAGTTATTTACAGTTCATGAGGCACTGGTGTGTACCTTAATTTATTTTCGTAGGAACGACTTAAGGTATTCAGTTATAAAATACAAAACCGATGTCTTATTAGTTGGATAAAGTATCTATGTCTCATTGTCATAAGTATTTGCTGTTCATACACAAGGTGATATGGCGTCCGGATCTCTGTGAGCACCAGGTCTTCTCGGCCGATGTGATGATGGTAGAGCGAGGCGCAATCATTAACTGTCGCATGTCAGTGACATTCCGCACGCGGTGAACATCCATCCGGGGAGGCCTACATAGGTAGCTGTGGTCACCAATTGATGACGTTGCGCTAACTACATAGCTAAGTCGAATTCAGCCTCTGCCTTGAGGAAATTCTAGGGGCAAGCTGCTCTGATCGGTACAGTTACGTGATTTTTCCGATCAACACCAGATGAATGTCGAAATTGTGCCTAACAAAGAGGCCACGGACCGCGCGCGATCTTTCCTTTCTCTTTCGTGTCCTATCCTCACCCCTTACACACACACACACACACACACACACACTTACATACACTACACTACCACATATGCCGGGAGACCGGGGGCGTAGAGCTTGTCTCGTCTGGGGCGGTGCCTTGCTGGTGGGAGATACCTGTTCGGGGAAACGTCGCAAGCCGGCTGGGCAGGCCCCTGTCGGATGTCAACATCCAGCGGGGGAAGATCACCCCTACTTCTCGCGATAAAACATGCACTGCATTTAAGGGACTAATTACTTCAGCGGTTGACGCGTCTGGAATCACAAACAATCAATCAATCGAGGGGCCAACGCCGGAAACAATCACATGCAATAACTTTGTAATTGATTATATTATAGTGGAAAGAACATTTCAAACATTTAAGAACTAACGCGACGTTTATTTAGCCAGCAATTATTTTTTGTAAGTTTGTAGTAAACTATTTTCAGATTTTGAAGTATAGAAAGGGCATGTTGTGCTGATCTTGATACAGCTATTCCTTTCTCTCCCATTCTCTCCGGATGTAGTTAGTAATTAGTTGTTCCTTGAGTTTGGATACGACTGATGTGTGGCTTACCGGTCTATAGTTACTAAGTACTGTTTTTATTGCCACTTTTAAAAACAGGTTACTACGAGGGCTAACTTTCGATATTTCCGGTACGCAAGCGTTATTAATAGAAACATTAAATAACCTAATTAAATTCGGCAGAATAGCCTCTCCGCCTAATTTAATGATATCCGTAGCAATAGAATTTGGTTCTCGAGATTTTCCATTTTTCATTCATTTTATTCTTTTTCGTAGAGTACCTACGTCGATATGAAATAGATTTTTATCTGATAACTTTGGTATTTGTGTACAGTTAGTTTTCTGCTTAAATACCGAAGTAAAATATGCGTTCAAAGCTTTTGCTTTTTCTCTGTCAGTTACTGGCGAATTATTAATACGAACATCGTATTTCGTCTTTGTTCCCTTCCTTTTACGAATATACTAAAAAAAATTCGTTTATACTGTCCGAATCAACGATATATTTCAAATAACGTTCTTCCACAATTTCCTTTTCGTCTCTAATACTTTTAAATAACCTCGAAATAATGTCATATGGTTATCACTAAAGTGCCTGTTAATAAACGTCTTTCGGTTTTTTCTTTTCATACGTCTAATCTTTGCAATATAACATTCTGGGTCGGGGTTACTTTTAACAATTTGCACGGTCCAAATGTCTCCACGGCATTTTCAAGAATGATTTTAAATCCTCGTTCAATCCTTTATCACTTCACGTACCAATCACTCCATTCCCTTTGTAGGCTACAGCCCCAGGTAGCAGTGAATTTCCCCGCCCTCCGCCCCCTGCCGTTTCCCTTTCGTCGACGTATCATTTGCCGTCCCTTCACTGCTGTCCTCGCTCTCCCACTAGTCCTCACCATGGCCCTGGCCCTCATTCTGACCATAGCTGCGTCCCCCTCTCCCTCGCCCTGGCCTTCATCGCTCCTCACTTAACAATCCGCACGAACGCCCTCACTCACGCATTCTTCCCTCTTCAGGCGCCCTTGCCGCGGAAGCAGATGCCGCCCTCTGCCTTCCCATTAGTTCCACTCCACTCGCCGCTTCCCCCCGCCTCCTTTTTGCCCAAACACATTAGTCGCAAATTCACACGGCATTATTCAGTTCTTGCATCAACGTTTGGCTAGTACTGTGCGCATGGGAACAATTATCCTCAAAGAAATATAATGACACTTCACACAACCTTGGGATACTTTGGAGTCGTTAGCAATTTGTTTTCCAATGTGTTGAACAGTGCAAAATTTGATAAGTTTCCATGTCGTCTTACCTTCCACACAAGCAACACTACAAGGCGTTCGTATTGCTTATGGTTTTTGTTCTTATTTTTTTGATGTGAAATATTCTAAAATACAGATCTTGTCGTTTGAAAGGTTTGGTTTGTATGTCTTTTGTGACCTGATTTTTGTTACGCCTGAAAAGTAGGAAGTTAACATGTTGGCCCGAGAGGTCTGCCCTAAATCTACGTCAAAATACGTGGATGCGTGGTCTTGGTTTGCAGGAGCTAGTGCACTGCGAGGTTGATTCAGAAATGTCAATGTAAAATCTGCCTTTTTCTGTAATTTGTTCATTCTTAGGGCTTTCGGGTGGAGGAGTTCACAAGTGACATTTTGCGAAAGGAAAGCTATTGATTTAGTCACGTCCTTCTCGTAAATGAGAGCCAAAGGCTCTCTTTATACCACATTAGCTTTAGCAGTTCAGTCAAAAGAAATATTTTCATACTTCTGTGTAGCACATTTCCGATTAGTGATACAATCATTGCACCATTTGTAAATAACGTGAATTGTCAGTTTTCATTATTTCGACGAAAGCCTCAATGGTAATTGTGTAAATGGAAATATTCAACTGGTATGCGGAAGACGCAGGCCTCACCTCCAATAAAAAT
>JAHLJT010008756.1:49522364-49605686 GCA_031308135.1 Acheta domesticus
TCGCCCCGCCCCGCCTCGACCCCGACCCTCCCCGCCCCGCCTCGACCCCGCGCTGCCCCTGCCCCGCTCCGACCCCGCTCTCGCTCCGTCCCCGCCTCCACCAATCCCGACGCTCTCCTCCCCCGTCCCTGCAACATCCCCTTGGCCGGTGCCGGCGCTACTCCAGCGTCGCCCTCTTCGCCCCGCACCACTCGCTAGTGCTGTCCCCTCGACTCCGCCCCGCTTCGACAGCTCTCCTCCGAGAGCCCTCATCCGACCTCGCATGCACTCGCTTGCGAAACGAAAATCCCCGCTCCGCCCTCGCTCGCGCCCGCGCGGTGCATGTTGCTCGCCTGTTCTCCCCCGCTGCGTCTCCACAACGAGCCGCAACCCGACTAACCACGCCCCTTTCACCCCGCCCCCGCGCCACTCCGACCCCGCCTCATGCCCCCCGCCACATACCGCTCCGTCCCGGCTCCTGAAGGATCCCTGAGACACTCCCTTTCCCACACGCCCACGTTCCATGTCGGCTCCACGTCTCGCCCCACCTGCAACCGGGTAGCCTCACTGTCTCGTTCTTTCTCGTCTCACCCCGCTTCGTCCCAACCGCCTCGCCCGTCTCATCTGCCCGAGCCCCGCCTCGGTCTGCCTCGCCCCGCCACGCTCTTCCCTCGCCCCGCCACGCTGTCCTCGTCCCGCCTCGCCCCCACTCGCCTCACCACGCCACGTCTCGCCGCCCTTCGTCCACCCCTTCGCCCCGCCCCCGCCCCGCCCTGCCCGCCCCGCCACGCCTCGCCACGGCACGCCTCGCCTCGTCTCGTCTCGCTCCGCCTTGCTACTCCTCACTCCGCCTCGCCCCGCATCGCCGCACCTCGCCCCGCCTCACCCTTTCGTAGCCTCCCCGCTCAGCGCCTCACCGCTTCGCTGCCCAACAGGCGTTCTGCCTGCAACGCCGCAACGCAGCTCTCAATACGTCCCAGACCGTCTCCGCACCCGCCCTACCTCGCCTCAACCGCTGCACCAAATGGTTGCCTCGAAGGGAGCGCCGGGAAAGAGGCGCGGGAGGTTCTTCAATTTCGTTGTCGCCGCCTTCCCCACTCCCCAGCCTCCGCCCCACCGCCCCCGCAGGTCCATCGCCCACGAGCGGTGTGGGGGCGTGGGCGGGCGCGCCTTTGTGAATGGCGTGCGTGACTGGAAACGCCGCCGCCCGTCCTCATTGATTTCCCTGCACTTGTCGCGCATTCACTAGCACGTCGCCCGGATGATTATATCGCAGTGAGCGGCAGCTGGCTCTCAATACTAACAGGCGTTTGTCTTTGGAATCCACGGCGGCGGGTTCGACTGGGGGGAATTGGATGTTCGGTTTGCAGAAAGGTTCAATGCAACGCTGTAGATATACCGCGCATAAAAGGCAAGCTTTGAAGCATTTAGGAATAGGTCTTCAACACTTTCCTGTTAGAATTGTTGACAGGAATTAAGTAAACATTAAAAAAATTGATAAAAAAGTGTGGAGAATTAGGAGTGGATGGTTTTTATTGTTTTAAACCATGAATAAAATACTTCTAAAATTTACAGTCAGTTCTGGTACAAATTTAAACATTATTTATAAACATAAATACATCCAATAAAATATGTATATATTATATCCAGCAGCAAGATGGTTGTTCAGTACAAATACAGACGTCTGGTGATTTTTATCACTTTATCATTGCATTTTATTTTTGTTGAGTTTTCAGATTCGTGATATATCTACCTCAACTATCGGTGTGTAAAAATTGGTAAGCTGAAACTAACCTTTTAACTAACGATGCGTACTTTGATGAATTTATTTCCAAATTCAAACATATAGTACTTTGTACAAATGCAGACGTTTACAATGATTCCTTTTCAGAACAAAGAAATAAGTAGTTATTTTTTTACATTTGTTTTCGTACTCTTTCAAAATACATTGTTGTAATATACAGTTTAATTTTTTTCTTTCTTTCACTAATTTTCTTCCCGAATGCTCAGTGCATTATCTGCTTATTACGATTTTCATAAACCTGATTTCCTCTTATTCGCTTTTGGCATTGGTCATGTGCATTTAAACAGTTTCACTTTAATGAACGGCACTCGACTTCGATTCGCCCAACTCTTTGGAAGTTGCAGTGCTGCACTCCTCGCTCGATTCAACACAGCTTGACCTCATTGCATTCCGTTTTGCTCTGGCTGGCTATAATTTTGCTCTGTGGAGCCCTATACCCTCCATCTCTCTCCTTAATTCATTCTCGACTTCCCTGACATTCACGTTCTCAACACTCATCTTCTATGTTTAACTCTCCGCCATTTCCTACCATCCCTTGAGTGGCTGCTTTTCCTTCTTGCCCCTCAACTTCTGAAATAGCTGTTCCTTCTCTCACTCTAAACTTATTTCTCTCGTACTATCCCTATTTATCTCGTACTTCATCTCTCTACGTTGTCTTTCTCATCTGTATGTATATTTTACAAATGGATAAAGCATATAGATAAATTGAATACGAGTGGAAAGCGGGTACTTATGAAGTAGAGATACTTACTTGTTATGAGAGAGAAGTGGGTCAGGGTAAGTCGTATCCCTGTTTCAGCGTACCATTCGTTGGCACTTTCACATTGGATGGGCTCTAGGATGTAACAGGTTCGATTTGGAGCGCGTTCGTCTACTTGAAAATTCCCGAGCAAAGCGAGTCAAATTGGACATACTAAATTGGCAATTTTTTCTAAGCGCATTAATTTATCTTAACACATACTCCATTCTTTATTTGTACATTAAGATATGTCCAAGAGTGTTCCATTTATACAATTCGATTTAAACGAGTGTCAAGAAATGAAAGAAAAAATATTCGCGTCCTGCCTGACTTGTCCGCACAACTCTTTATATTGTGTCGCCAACTTGCCTATTTCATTCGCCTTTACCCACCTACGCGCGTCATTGCTTCTGTAATTTCTTCTGTTGCCTGTGCTCATCAAAACCCACACCTCGCAACCACTTTCCGACCATTTTTACGTCTGATCATCTCGTCATGCTTCTATTCATCGCCATCTCGGAGATGGCGTCTCGTGCTACCACAACTCGGGCTCGTGTGTCTCTAGAACGTCTGTTTATCTAATCACCATCTCTTACTCTTTCTCCATCTACTAACCCAAATGTTTTTATATTCCTCCACTTACCCTTGCATTTCTTTGCTCTTCTTAGGTTATTTCTCATATGTCTGCCTCACATCTCTCCATCATTCACTCCGGCACACCCACCCTCTGATTGTTCATATTCCACTTTGCTCCTCTCTCCTTGTCTCCCTCCGACCTACTTCCCCGCGCCTTGATCTCGCTTCAGCTCGTTTCTGCTTTTACGCCCCTATCTGACCAGCTGCGTTCCCCCGCTGAATACAACTGCCGATGCTTCGCGCTCGTCCCATGGCTAACATCTACCCTCGCCCGCGCCAACGTCTCCGTTAACCTGGCGCACCCACTCTGATGTTTTGATGTTGTGCATCGGTTCAAATTTTTTTAAGGTGGGTATAAATTAGTTCAAAATTAGTACAAAATTGTGGTGTATTTGTTTTTTTGGTTTACCGCATTTTTCTTGTGTAAGTTTGCCAACTTAACGTTAACCTGGCGCACCCACTCTTAAACGTTGTATATTTTGATATTGTGCATCGGTTCAAAATTTTTTAAGGTGAGAATAAATTAGTACAAAATTTTGGTATATTTGTTTTTGTTTTTTTTGGTTTAATGCATTTTTCTTGTGTGGGTATACCAACTTAACGTTAAGTTAGCGCACCCACGTAACATGTAAATTTTGATGTTCTGCGTTAGTAGAAAAATTTTTAAGATGGGTATAAATTAATTCAAAATTGGAAAAAAATTATGGTATTTGTTTCTAAATTTTTGGATAAGTGGGTGTGCTAACTATACGGACATTCTCCTTCCTCCTAAGCCTGCTCGCCGACAGAATTCCCCTAGCCTGGCAGTATTCGCGTCCTCAGTCACCCCACAGTAAAAATATCAAGTAAACAATTAATAACAAACTATTTTGTTTCTTTAATGAATGTGTGTTTATTTCCAAGTATTTATACATAGTTTGGAAACAAGTACAAACAAAATTTTAATATTTAAGACTGCTCTTTTTGCAAACAACTTTCACAAAGCAGGAGCTCACGATTTTCTCCTCATTGCTTATAGGATGAAATCTCTTCTGCGACTAAAAAACAGTAAAAATTATAAAAATATAAATAATATGATGTTAACATATTTCCGAGTACAACATACCTTACAATATAAATAAATATATAATAATATACATACAAACATATCATAATAACATAAAGATCTTATAAGCATATCATTAAAGTATTTGTTATGAAAATATATTCTAGAACAAAAGCACTTATCATGGTGTTTATTTGAAAATAAAATCTCTCTCTGTTCCGTCCTGCTGAGAACTACGGAGAACAGCGTGGCAGGAAGCGATAACAAAAGTTGTGCGAGGTGACTCGGTGGCCTCCACGCAGCGCGCCATCGCCTTTGCGACGAAATTTCCAGGAAAGGACAGGAAGCGGTTGAAAGAGAAGAGTCGAGATATGCACAGAAAGGTTTCCTCGAAAGCTATTGAGAAGCTTGCAAGATTATAAATAAAACTGAAAGTACAGTAAGCCCCGAAACAATGCTGGGGTGACTCAGGCACCCTGCGCGCCTACTGCCGGGCTAGCTGCGTCTAGAGTCCCTAGATACAAAGCATTCCATTGTTGCACCGAACCCGCCATTTTATATCTAGTTGTCAGGAGAATTGGAACTGTGGAGTATTCTGTATGTTGAGAATCGCAAATCTATCCCAAATCAATATTAACAATCCGAAACATCTCTTTAACGTCACCAATTGTTATCACTTCTGTTCAACTTCTGCATTCTGCTTCATGAGGCTAACGGGTGAGAGGATATTAAATGGCGGCGGTTGCGCTACTCTCTGTATCTAGGGACTCTTAGTTGCGTCCTGCCCGGCCCGCTATAGCGCTTTCTCGCCCCCTTTCCTCGCCTCCTTGAGTCTCCGCGCCTCCGTCGCCACCCTCCCCGCCCCCGGCCTCTCGTCGGCGTTCTATGCTGGTCGGGCGCCAGCATATTTTACTCGCGGGAGATTGTATCCGGAGAGCGCAGTAAGTGGGAATTGGTTTGTGTTTAAATTCCCGGGCCGGGCGCGCGCTGCACGTCCCCGCCCCGCCCCGCCCCTCCCCACCGCGTCACCTCTCTCTCCCCTGCGGCGCTCCCGCTCCGGGATTTAAAAATTAAATCCCACTTTCCCTTTGTCGTGCCAAATTACGTTTCGTTTTGCAAAAGGAAGCCGGCAGGCCGACGGCCGGGGGTGGGAACGGGCCGAGGCGGAGGCGCCGGAGTCTTCCGTAGGGAGGGGGTGGGGGGTGCGAAGGAGAGCGACGGCGATGGGATGGAGGTAGAGGGGCAGGGTCAAGAGCGATGGTGGGGAAGTCAGGAGGTCAATCATTATGGGGTGTTACGAAGATGATGCCATTCGTAATAAGAGCGGCTTACATGTCTGGATAAGGAAAGTGGTAATAGTAATAAGACATGGACCCTACCGAGAAGTTAATAAACTTTTAGAGGGTGTATAAATGCTGTAACGTTCCTTTAGAGCAGTGGTGTCAATGTGGCAGTGGCACGCTTCGTGGCACCGGAGCATGCCACGAGTTCCTCTGTGCAACTAGCGTCGGGAAAGGAAACTATTAGTAGTAACCCCACCGTTTTGCAATAGTGATGGCGTTGTCTCTTGTGGCGGGGTAATGAACTGCGTGGAGGGGTGATTTCGTCTTGGCACTCGTGCTACGGGCTCCCGCACGTGGCATCGACCTTGACAACACTGCTTTAGAGTCTTCATTATTATAAATTGACCTACATTCTTTTCAAATCTTGAGTGCTAATCTCTCGAAAATAGAGGCAGCATCAAGCAAGAGCAAATGAGATGTGACGAGAAGAGAAGGCAAAAATCGAATGCAAACGTTGATGGCGAGGTCTCTCGGGTGAGCGTGTTGTGGGTCAAGGAGAGAGAGAGTGAGGAAGGGAGAGGCGGAGGCGAAGACGTAGGAAGCGCGGGGGGGGGGGGGCTGACGGAAATGCCTGCGGCCGAGGACAGCGGGCGGTTAAATATGAAGGAAGGCTGCGGAGAGGCTTTCGCCGGCGCCGAGGCGGCCTCAAAGGCCCTTGCAGCGCTGAGCTGCCGCTTCCCTGTTTCTTAGCGCCACCGCCGTTGAGGTTGAGCTGGCAGCGCTCGGCGGCGACGCCAGACACTGAAGATGTCGTTATAAAGGGAAAGAAACAATGGAAATACGAGATGCAATGAAAATTGGAGTTACAAAAGAAGACCGAAAAGATGATGTTAATGAGTTTGGAGCATATAATTTGTGGTCACAAGAATGCTGTCAGAAAAGTCGAACCTTTAGAGAAAAATAAAATAGAAAAAATCTAAAGTAAAATGGGAAACTAAATAGGCAAAGTTGAGCCAACGAATTCAGGAGAGAAGAAAAATAGCTTAATCACAAACAAAAGACTTGAAAGGAAATACATATTATAAAAAAACTGCTTTAAAAGTAGAGACCTCTGAAGAATAAAGCAACCACGGGAAAGATATCAAATAAAGAAATAAAACGACTGAGAGAAGTATAAAAAGCGAAGGAGTAATAATTGACAGTGGTTAAATTCCATCTTGAGGAGCTGGCACTCTCGGATGTTGTTAAAGCTGTGCTCTGCTTAGCTGTGACACAATCAGGACGGTCGAGATTTTCCGGAAACGGCCGAGCGTAGCGAAGGTTCGAGAGCTTTAAGAAGACCACGAAAAGAGAGAAGAAAACGGGAAGCGAAGGCGCCAGTGTTTCACAACGTTCGGCGTTTTCGAAAGGAAGCTTCATACAGCGCTTCGCTTTTGTGCAAATGAAACACGAAACTGAGCGGCGGGGCGCCGTCGCGGCGCGGCGAAAGGATGTTTCTGCGTCGTCCCCGTCGTCCTTATTGCGTTCCGATATGTCGCACGAGAGGCGGTTTCTTTTGAAAACGGCTGCAACGCGCTTGTAGGCGGCGCCCGTCCTTTCTTCGAGAGCTTTCGACGCGGCAGAAGCGATGCTAGGGTGGACGAACTTGCGATGGTAGAAACGTGAAAGAGGACGACAGAGGGGACCTTGGACGCACTTGAGATGATGGGGACTGTGAAGGGGAAGGCAGAAGCGTCCATGGACGCACTTGCGATGGTAGGACATTGAAAAGGTCGATAGGTGCAGTCATGGACGCACCGCAATGATGGGAAATTTGAAAGGGACGGCAGAGGCGGCCATGAATGCACTTGCGATGGTTGGGACTACGAAGGGGACGACAGAGACGGCCTTGGACGCACTGGCGAATGGTAGGGCATTGAAGGGATCGATAGGTGCAACCGTAGATACACTTGGGATGATGAGAAATTTGAAAGGGACGGCAGAGGCGGCCATGGACGCATTTGAGATGGTGGAGACATTGAAGGGAAGACGGAAGTGGACATGAACGCACTTGCGATGATAGGAATTATGTAGGCGACGACAGTGGTGGCCATGGGCGCACTTGAGATGATGGGGACTGTGAAGGGGAAAATAGAAGTGGCCGTGGATGCACTTGTGATGGTAGCACATTGAAGGGATCGATAGGTGCAACCATGGATGCACTTGCGATGATGAGAAATTTGAAAGAGACGAGAGTGCCGACCATGGACGCACTTAGAAGGACGTCCCTGGACGCACGTATGAGATGGTGGGGACTGTGAAGGGGAAGGCAGAAGCGTCCATGGACGTACTCAAGTTGGTGAGGTCTTTCCAGTGAGCGATAGAGTCGACTGTGGACGCACTTGTGAAGGTACGGACCTTTAAGAGGACAACAGAGGCCACCATGGACGTACTTAAAAAGATGGGTCTTTAAAGGGGACGCATGAGAGCTTGCAAATAAATGCGAGGAAGCATGTGCAAATATATGTGTGGCGAATAGTGTTACAAAAATGCAAGATTGCGTCTGATTTTATTAATTAGTTGAAAAATGTTTACTTAGGAAATAATTCATCTTCCTTTGACTTTTCTTCTATTACGTTTTTTCGACTCGATGTTGGACGCGGTATTTTTATGAAATTGGTGGGATAGAGTAACAATTTGGTAAATGTGTCGAAGATTGTAGAAGGAAAAAAATGAGAATATTTTTAAAAGCCTTTGGTTTACCCTTATATCTCCAAAATAATGTTCCCAAAATACATTTTTAATCTTTGCAAGAAAAGGACTATCAGATAATAAAATAAGCCTGGTGTGTTTGTCGAGGGCATTGAATGTTATGCTAAAGTAAAATAGTAGAGGCAGAGGAACGGGTTCTCTCAATTCCATTCAGCTTCCTGAGCATTCATCGTGGTTGACATCTCGCCGACACAAAAAGAGTTGAAACTTGTGAGGGTAATTTATTAGAATATGGTGTCACACTTACTGGTAGTTCAATATACGCGTATTTCTGTCTGTCTGTCTGTCTCTCTCTCTCTCTCTCTCTCTATCTATCTATCTATCTATCTACGTATTAAGTCTTCAATTTTTCTATCTTTATCTGTATTTTTACAAATGGCATTTCAGTGTAAAATGTTTCAATTTTCCCGTGTACGCACAGTAGGGAATCGTCATTGTGTATATTAAATGGCTCTTCACTCATCTCCTAATCTGTAATATCATTAAAAGCTTGAATAATGCAGTATATTTCAAAAGCACTGAAGATCATCTGCTGAAAATTATTTAACTGGGTGATGGTCGAGAGTAAACGTGAATTGGTAAACCAAATTTCCTCGCACATTTAATCAGAGATCACCATTTTAATCGAGGCCACGCGAGGGGCGTTTTTAGTATACATTTCCATAGAGAAAGACTGTAACAAATTAGAGACCTCAAAAATCTGTTCTCACCCTCCAGTGAGCTGACACGACTTGACTTCACAGTGGTCGGAAGAAGACTCTTGCCAGCGAAAGGCGTCGCCAGGTATTCAAAATGCACCTGTAAATGTCCTTTAGAATATTTGTACTTGAAATAAATTTTATTTATAATAATATAGGTTTTTACATTTTTATTTAGTCATGTCAAAGATCACTAGTGAAACATGACGCCATGTTCCTCACTCTATTACATGAACATTGAACGACCGTCTTCTTCAGTGGTGTAAGTCAAGCACCTTATTTCAAAGAAAATATATTATTGATCATTTTAGGCGATATTTATTTCCCAGAATTGCGGTTTATAATCAGTAATATTTATTTTAGATAACAGAAGCTTGCATTTTGGTGTACAATGATTGCACATTGTTAATTCAAGAATAATATAATTCATCCAGTGAAATTCATTTTTCAACGGAAACAAAGTTACATAAAACTTACAGAATATGAAAATTTCGTAGAAAAACTAGTGGCGCTACAACAGCACATACTTTCTTGCACTTATTAATTCTTACGTAATACTATTTATATCGAGATTTCCCTGCGGTTTAACACATTTCAGTGTTAAATTTTTGTAAAACTCAAATTTTCAAAAAAATTATCTTTGGCTTTATTTCAACATCTATCTTTAAAGAACAGAGTTCATTAAGGGAACAAATCCCTTTTTTTAAATATTGTAGTTGTAAGAAGATGCCAAAATTTTGAATTTTTGCATTTTTCGAAAAATAGGGATTTCAACGAACGTGAGTCCTGCACAATGCTCTTAAATATCCTTCACACTTTTCAATAACAAAGTTTAATCAAACACGCTGGAACAATTTTTTTAAATATCCCAGAGGCTTCAGTAAAATATAATCCAAAATGAAAATTCCGGGTTAACATTCAAGAGGGCGTTACAGCAGCCAGATTGATTAAAGAATATCATTTTCTTAAAAATCGGCTGAACGGTTTGGAGTTACGTTTTGCCATCAATGGATTTTTTGATATCAAGGACCTACGAAACATGGATTCTGGCATCACCATGTTTTTTTCTGTATTTAGCATCTGGATTAATCCACTTTTTCATTACCAAGGTCCTGCAATAAGAATGTTTCTTCCAAAAATTCGCCGTTGTTTTCGCGCACCGTTACATAACTTTCTCTGTACTGCATAGGCGGTAGCGAGAAAGTAAAAAGCTGTAAACAATGATAGTGTATGTCGCTGCTGGTTGACATCGAGTTTTATTTGACCGAAATATCTAACTTTGAAGATGCTTTTTAAAAGCAGATATCGACAAATCACAATTAATCTTTTAATTAATAGTTTCAAGAATTTATATTTATTAATCAATAAATGATTTTGAGGAAAAGACATTTGCCTATGCGGCCGTTTTGATCCGTTTTGTGTGCGCCGTCGCAAAGGCGGCGAAGTATCGTGTTGAGGAGGTTGTGGTGGATGGGAGGGGTGGGGTGAGGCGAGTCGAAGGGCGTGGGGGTGGGGGCGACGGCGGACGCGACATCCTTTCCCCTCCCCTCCCTTCCCGTTTCTGTCTGTGGGTCGCGCCCGCCCCGCCCCCGGGCCGCCCACGCTCCTCTCCGCCTAATGAAAAGGAACTCGGCGGAGTTGGCAAATTGAAATTTCATTCGCTGCGCGGCGCCTGCTCTGACGGCGCCCACCCGCGAGCGGCGCCCGCACAAGCGGGAGTGGGAGTGGGGGTGGGGGGTAAACTTGGCCCTGGGGAGGGAATGGCGACTGCGGAGGCAGGCGGGATGCTGACAATGGATGCCACGAGGCGATGGTGGTGGAGGTCCCGGTGTTAGAAGAGAATAATGGTGACAGCCTAAATCAGTGGTGTGAAGGTCATCATCATCATCATCATCATCATCAATCAAGACCTACTGGTGGCAGTGGCACGCCTCGCGGCACCGTGCCATGCCACGAGCTTCTCTGCGTCACTAGCGTCGGGAGAGGAAACGAGGAAACTATTAGGAGTAATCCCGCCGTTTGAACATAGTGATGGCGTTGTCTCTGGTGGCGGGGTGATGAACTGCGTGGAGAAGCGATTTCGTCGTGGCACTCGTGCCACGGACTGCCGCTCGTGGCATCGACCTTGAAAACACTGGCCTAAATGTCGTAGGATTTGGCGGCTGCCGACTCGAGACCAGTGGTGGCAACGACGCTGTCGGAGAGACGGAGGCGATGACTACGCGAGCGGTGGTGGTGATGGCGGTGGCTGTGGACATGACGGAGACGACAGGAGTGGTGGCGATGGCTGCAGCAGCGCGCCCGTCGTGATGATAGTGTAGTACGAGGGCGACGGCCCACGTGTAGGTAGCAGCTGCAGAGGAATGGGCGTAGACTGCGGATGCGGTTGAGATGGCGGTGATGGGGATGCGTGTGGTGAAGGAGGCAGTGGGGACCAATTCGGTGTTGGTGATAGCAGTGGCAGTGATATGTCGGGCGGGTTGGTGTGGGCAGAACAAACAATGGTGGTGATAGTGGAGACAGTGATAGTGTTGAGAGAAGCGAAAGAGATTGCGGAAACGGTGGTAATTATGGCAGTGGTGGGGTCGGCAATAATGATGATAACGGAATAGCAAGTGTCGACAGAAGTGTAGGACAGCAAGGCGGTTGCGTGTGGAGAAGTGGAGTCGTTGAAGCGGCTTCTGTAACTGCAATCGAAACGATGTGGTGGTGGTAGAAGCAACGTGATAAATGTTCCAGAATATCAATTTTCTCGTTGCCTAAAAGTTGTTCCTGGGTTCCATGCTCTAATTCAGTATGAAGGAAAATCGAGAAGAGAAACTTTATGGAGTTGATTTTGAAGTCCTGTTAAAATTATTTCAAAAATATCCTCTGGGCCAGTTATCAATTTCTTTTGGTAGCAAATCCTTTGACACCAGTTGTCAAAACGCTGTGGATTCAGTTTTATTGCATTTGTGATATTTTAAACTAGTGAATAATAATTAGAATTAATGAGTTAAATATAATTAATTATCACTGTCTCCAACAATGCCATACAATACCATAAGACGGGAATATACGTGATTTAATGAAGAAAATTATTCGTTGTAAATAAGAAAAATAAAACATTTCCCCCCCTTTAAAATTTTGTGGTTTATTCTTAGGATGCCAATGACTAAACTGAAGAACATCGCACAATAGAGCGCACATAAAAACATAGAATCATGAAATGTCTCTTACGATTTGGGCCCATGTACTACTATTTTTTCTAAAAGAATTTTAGTGGGTCATGAGAGGTTTTCAGGGGAACATATGTTATTGTACATGTACGTTATTGAAAAATTATCCACTTTGATTAAATAAAGTCAATCTTCACGAAACTGAAATTGTTTTTCTAATAAGAGTGTTTAGAATACTATGTGGCATAGTGACGCTTGCATACATAAAAGACAGGATGTGCCTTTGTCTATGGAAGCCACAAATAGACAGACCATTAGATTGAGCAGGAAGGGGGCGTGTCTAAGAGGGGTTTAGGCTGAGCCAGGAAGTAGAAAGGGCGCGGAGGCGCCGCCAGAGGACGGTAAGACACTTTACAGTGGTCGGTTGTATACGTCACAGACGTCGCCTACCAGCTCGGGGAGGGAGGTCACGTGGAGCACCCACGTCACTTTAAATACGGAGTGGGAGTAGATCATGTGATCGGGCGGTCATGTGACCGAATCTATTTAAGGTGAGGTAAAGGCATATTAGCCAGGATACATTTGCGGCACGGCGCCGAATTGGTATCTTCATTAAGTGCTCACGCACTGCGCTCCAGGGCGAGCGGCCGGACTTGTCCGGGGCAGACGTCAGTCTCATCTTTAGCGAGGCGGTCAAGCGTTCGCTGCTTCTTGCGATCAAGCAAGGGCGGGTGGGGACTCGCAAAAGCAGTCGCAGGTGGCGGCGGATAAGCTGTTCTTAGGAGGGTTCCGTAAAGCACGGATAAAGTAAATGAACTTGTGCAACATTATATATATATATATATTTCTTTAGTTTAATAAACTTGTTTTGTTACAAATCCTTTGTGTTCTGTGAGTAATTAAACCACGCCACACCAAGTATTCTAAAAACCCATGTCCCAGTATTAACGATAATTAATTTTTGAATAGATATTGTGATCTAATTTCCACGTTCTCTTATTAAGAACAACCAACAATATTAGTTGGTCACCTCTCGCTGAATGAATAGCCAAATTGAAACTAAAATTATGGGGTGTTGGGATTATGGATGTATCGGAAGAGCATTACTTCACTTGTTCCTTAAATAACGAGTATGTCAGATAGATTAGGCAATTTTCGTCAAATCAGAATTCTCTAATAGACTGATTTTGTTCTTTATCTCTCGTGGAATAATAATCGCATAGCACGAATCGCTAAATTCCATGCAAGCAGCGGGTCGGAAGGTTCCGCGAGAAAGACTGTAGCGAACGACTCGCCGCAGTACGACGGCGGATCGGGGACTAATGGCCGAGACGGAGGCAATTGGGCGGGGCGGGGGTCAAATGGCGGCAGAGCGGCGGCAGCTGCGGGGGAGGTCCAGCGGCGCTGCTAACGATGAGCGCGCGGCGGCGGCGTTCAGACAAAGGAGCGCCGCGCCGCGCCGGCTGCCGAGAGCTCTCTGGCGGCAAAGGAGGTCGCCGGCGGCGCAGTTGACTCTGGCAGACGGGACGAGGTAACTTTCGAAAGCGAATATTGAAACGCAGGATCGGAGGACGTGGAGAGGAATGTTAGGTGTGGAAGCATTCGACTAGAAGCGGCCGACGAGACGAAAGGACAGTCAACTAACAGCACGAGTAGGCTTCTGGTCATTAGGAAATTGTATTCTGTGGACAAGAAATGTCAGGAATTGGAATTGTGATTCTTCTCCGTAGCAACATGAATCTCGTGTTTTAACTTCTCGTAGCTCTGATAGCCTTATGGTCCAGTTGGCTCTGGCAGGTGAGAGGGAGCCTTCGTAAAAGTGAATATTGAATTGCACCAATAGACGTGGGGAATGTTGGACATGGATGTTTAGAGAGGAATCTGACGTCGATACAAGAGAGAAGATAATGGCAAAGGCGAACATTGAAACGCAGCACCGGTGGATGGAAAGAAGAAACTTTTGTTGTGGAAAATACGAAGTAGAAATGCAGAACACTGGCACAATCAAAGTACGTTGTTGCCAAGATAAAGAACGATTATGATAGGGCGATACACGAAATTATATAATAGTTATTTAACAGTTCATGAAGGCCACCCCTTTGGGTGGGGTTGTGTACTGTGGTATACGGGCTATACCACATGTGGGGGATAATGCACTGATTTGGAAGGGTGGAGTGTTCTAGCGGCTGAACGGGGCAGGGGGCTCAGTTAGGGGAGCTGGCGTTGGCCGTTAGAGCGAGAGAGAGAGAGAGAGAGAGGGGAGGAAAAGCAGAGGGGTCGGCTAGTTCGTCGGAGCTAGCGAAGGAGACGGTGTGTAGAGGCCACAGAGGTTGGACGTGTGAGAGAGGAGAGCGGAAAAGTAAGGCAACCATTGGATTTGTGACCGTGTGTTGAGCGTGTGGGTGAAGCGGCCGTCGGAGGGGGCGTCCGGAGGCAGCCCTGTGGAGGCAACATCATGAAGTGGCAGATGGACACCAGGAGGAGCCGGCTTATGTAGCACACGACGACGAGCATACTAACAGCTAAGTGAACAGGGGGGAGAGGGAACAAAAATCGTCAGAGTGTGCATGGGATAAACAGTTCATCTTAAATTCAGATATCTGAAGGGAACATAAATTAAGTCATGGACTTAACATAGCGCATAGCGCAGCATGTTGCTATATTTTCACTTAGTTTGCATGTTTCTTGTCCAGAATACAGAGTTTCTTTGTCTTTCATGTGTGTTTTTTGTTGTCATTGTATTCATTATTGTGTGTTGACGATCCACTTGTACCGAACAACCCACAGGTGCTCCCATACTGGATAGAGAGGGAAGAGAGAGGAGGGGGGGGGAACGCACTAGCGATTTTTTACGTATGATAGGTGGGCGTAATAACCCCGATGGTGGTGCCGACGGGTAGGAACGGGCATCTACCCACAGATCCCGTACGGGGGTGGCTCGGCGGCCTGGTAAAATAAATAATAACGTCGCAGACATTGCCTGCGACGAAAACTTATACTCACTCGCCTGTAGCAGTACCTTAATTTATTTTCGTAGGAACGACTTAAGGTATTCAGTTATAAAATACAAAACCGATGTCTTATTAGTTGGATAAAATATCTATGTCTCATTGTCATAAGTATTTGCTGTTCATACACAAGGTGATATGGCGTCCGGATCTCTGTGAGCACCAGGTCTTCTCGGCCGATGTGATGATGGTAGAGCGAGGCGCAATCATTAACCTGTCGCATGTCAGTGACATTCCGCACGCGGTGAACATCCATCCGGGGAGGCCCTACATAGGTAGCTGTGGTCACCAATTGATGACGTTGCGCCAACTACATAGCTAAGTCGAATTCAGCCTCTGTCTTGAGGAAAATTCTAGGGGCAAGCTGCTCTGATCGGTACATTTACGTGATTTTTCCGATCAGCACCAGATGAATGTCGAAATTGTGCCTAACAAAGAGGCCACGGACCGCACGCGATCTTTCTTTCTCTTTCGTGTCCTATCCTCACCCTCTTACACACACACACACTTACATACACTACACACCACTATGCCGGGACCGGGGGCGTAGAGCTTGTCTCGTCTGGGGCGGTGCCATCGCTGGTGGGAGATACCTGTTCGGGGAAAACGTCGCAAGCCGGCGGGCAGGCCCGTGTCGGATGTCAACAGTCCAGCGGGGGAAGATCACCACTACTTCCCGCGATGAAAACATGCACTGCATTTAAGGGACTAATTACTTCAGCGGTTGACGCGTCTGGAATCACAAAAAATCAATCAATCGAGGGGCCACGCCGGAAACAATCACATGCAATAACTTTGTAATTGATTATATTATAGTTGGAAAGAACATTTCAAACATTTAAGAACTAATGCGACGTTTATTTAGCCAGCAATTATTTTTTGTAAGTTTGTAGTAAACTATTTTCCAGATTTTGAAGTATAGAAAGGGCATGTTGTGCTGGATCTTGATACAGCTATTCCTTGCTCTCCCCATTCTCTCCGGATGTAGTTAGAAATTAGTTGTTCCTTGAGTTTGGATACGACTGATGTGAGGCTTACCGGTCTATAGTTACTAAGTACTGTTTTTATTGCCACTTTTAAAAACAGGTTACTACGAGGGCTAACTTTCGATATTCCGGTACGCAAGCGTTGATTGATAGAAACATTAAATAACCTAATTAAATTCGGCAGAATAGCCCCTCCGCCTAATTTATGATATCCGTAGCAATAGAATCTGGTTCTTGAGATTTTCCATTTTTCATTCAATTGTATTCTTTTTCGTAGAGTACCTACGTCGATATGAAATAGATTTCTATCTGATAACTTTGGTATTTGTGTACAGTTAGTTTTCTGCTTAAAATACCGAAGTAAAATATGCGTTCAAAGCTTTTGCTTTTTCTTGATCAGTTACTGGCGAAGTATTAATGCGAACATCGTATTTCATCTTTGTTTCCCTTCCTTTTACGAATATACTAAAAAAATTCGTTTATGCTGTCCGAATCAACGATATATTTCAAATAACGTTCTTCCACAATTTCCATTTCTTCTCTAATACTTTTGAATAACCTCGAAATAATGTCATATGGTTATCACTAAAGTGCCTGTTAATAAACGTCTTTCTGTTTTTTCTTTTCATACGTCTAATCTTTGCAATATAACATTCTGGGTCGGGGTTACTTTTTAACAATTTGCACGGTCCAAATGTCTCCACGGCATTTTCAAGAATGATTTTAAATCCTCGTTTCAATCCTTTATCACTTCACGTTCCAATCACTCCATTTCCTTTGTAGGCTACAGCCCCAGGTAGCAGTGAACTTCCCCGCCCTCGCCCCCTTCCGTTTCCCTTTCGTCGACGTCTCATTTGCCGTCCCTTCACTGCTGCCCTCGCTCTCCCACTAGTCCTCACCATGGCCCTGGCCCTCGTTCTGACCATAGCTGCGTCCCCCTCTCCCTCGCCCTGGCCTTCATCGCTCACTCAACAATCCGCACGAACGCCCTCACTCACGCATTTTCCCTCTTCAGGCGCCCTTAGCCGCGGAAGCAGATGCCGCCCTCTGCCTTCCCATTAGTTCCACTCCACTCGTCGCTTCCCCCGCCTCCTTTTGCCCAAAACACATTAGTCGCAAATTCACACGGCATTATTCAGTTCTTGCATCAACGTTTTGGCTAGTACTGTGCGCATGGGAACAATTATCCTCAAGGAGATATTAATGACACTTCACACAACCTTGGGGTACTTTGGAGTCGTTAGCAATTTTTGTTTTCCAATGCGTTGAACAGTGCAAAATTTGATAAGTTTCCATGTCGTCTTACCTTCCACACAAGCAACACTACAAGGCTTTCGTATTATTATTATTTTTCCTCTAAATCACGACTTAAGATGTTATGTGTCGGCTGAATATAAAATCTACTCCAGGTTGCAACCAGCTACCTAAGGAGCAGATCTAGGGACAGTCGGTGCCTCTACAATACTTTGCGCAAAATGTGGGCTGTTCCAAATAAAGCAATTTCTTGCACTTCCCAGTCTTTTGGATTACCTGGGAGTTTAGACAAGTTCTTACACAAATTTTGCGGAACAAATCCCAGAGCTCCGATAACTACCGGGACGACCTGTGCTTTTACGCCCCACATTCGGCTGATCTCGATTTCCAAACTCTTGTATTTAAGACGTTTCTCTGCCTCCTTGGTAACGACGTTTTGATCGCAAGGTACAGCAACATCCACAAGTAAACACGATTTGTTCTCCAAATCCCGGATGACTATATCCGGTTTGTTTGCTGCTATCGTGCGATCAGTTTGAATTTGTTGGTCGTACAATATCGTACACAATCCAACAGACGTCACCGGTTCGGTGAGTGTTCGTACCACTTGGGGCATGTGTTCGGAACTTCGAGGGCGGTACAGATCTGCCAGTGGAGGTAGCTACACACCCTGTTGTGTCTTTTCAAGTATTCGGTCTTTGCTAGGATTGGACAAGCTGAGACAATATGATCGATGGTTTCTACGTGTTCCTGACAAATGCGGCATTTATCATCTTGGGAAATTTTGAGAACCGCTTTATCATAATGTCGTGTTCTCAAAGGCCTGATCTTGGGCAGCTATTACTAGTGCTTCCGATTCTGGCTTCATTCTTCCCCTTTTTAGCCACATAAATGATTGATCTTTATTGATCTGCACCTTGTCCATTCTTTTAGATATTGTCCGTGGAGTGGTTTGTCTCTCCACGATTTCTTTAACATTTTTTGTGTCTCAAATTTCATGTTAAGTAGCATCAGAAGTTCAGTGTCTCTGTCATTCTGGTTGTCTTGCATAGTCTTGTTCGCAATGCTTCTGCTACACTTACAATGCCTCTGTTTCCCATTCTTCGGTCAGATTTCATGACCTGCCTCATTAGTGGGTCATCTTGATGGCTGACTACATACTTTCCCATCCCGGTTATTGCATTGTGCCAGGAGGCTTCAATTTGTCTCAGGCCTCTCCTCCTTCCTTACGTGACACATAAAGTCTATGTACATCAGCTCGGGGGTGGGCAACATGATGCATTGTAAGCAATTTTCTGGTTTTTCGATCCATGATGCGAATTTCCTGTTCAGTCCAGTCTACTAGTCCGAAACTGTATTCGGCTACAGGCACCGCCAAACTACCTATTGCTGATATTTTATTCCTTGAGTTCAGAGCGGACTGCAGGACAAGTCTCACTCGTCTATAATACTCCCTGCGAATTCTCTGTTTCATTGTGTCGTTCGAGATGGTCTCACATTCTTCAATGCCCAGATATTTGTAAGTTTTGTAAGTAATAGAATCACAGTGTGTCTATCAACTTCAATGTTCTCGGACGTGGTCATTTTGCCTCTTTTTAAGTTGGCTTTTGCACACTTGTCAAGACCAAACTTCATGCAGATGTCATTGCTAAAATCATTGATGACAGACAGCATTTGGGAGAGAATCGCATCATTCTTAGCAAAAACTTTAAGATCATCCAAGTAAAATAAATGTGATACAGGCATTTCATCACCATGGAGCTTGTAACCAAAGTCAGTGTGCGACAGCTGTCTTGATAGAGGAATCAAACTAATGCAAACAGCAGAGGGGATAGTGAATCTCCTTGAAAAATTCCCCTGTTAATCTGAATACTTCTGGTTTCTACTACTCCCTTTCCGCTGTGGACTAGTAACCTGGTACTCCACGACTTCATACTAGCCTTGCAAAACTCAACAAGTCTAGGATGAATCGATAGATCTCCAGGGTCTTCAAAATCCAATCGTGTGGTACACTGTCAAAGGCCTTCTGGTAGTCAATCCAAGCCATGCTTAAATTACGTTTTCGTTTCTTTGCATCATTCAAAATTATTTTATTCAGAAGCAAGATTTCCTTACAACCATAGGAACCTTTACGACATCCTTTCTGTTGAACTGGCAACAGATGGTTCTTCTCTAGGTGCCTATACATTTTGTCAGCAATGGCTGCAGTTATAAGTTTGTACATTACTGGCAAGCAAGTAATTGGCCTGTAGTTCTTCGCCAAAGAGCTGTCTCCTCCTTTGGGTAGCAAATACGTAATGCCGCGAGTGAGCCATTCGGGGAGTTTCGTTAGGGGGTTTCTAAAATTTTATTAACAGCCTTTGCAAGATGAAAATGTAGTGCTGTTAATTTCTTAATCCAATAAATCTGGATCTTATCAACCCCAGGGGATTTCCAGTTTCCCATATTCTTAATTGTTTGGCGTAGGTCATCTTTCGAGAATCCTTGAACATGTTCCACTGTTTCCACGAGTCCATTGGCAGCATCAACTTCAGATTGGAGCCACGATGCGTCTTTGTTGTAGAATCTGGTTTCCTCCCAGATTCCTGCCCAAAATGTTTCGACGTCATCTTTTGAAGGAGGGGCAGCATTGCCAATCGGTTTTTCAGTCAGACTGCGATAGAATCTCTTCGCGTCTGTTTCAAACAACCGGTTCTGTACACGGAAATCGTTTTCTACGTTTGTACCGTCTTATTCGTTGAGCCCATGCTTGGATTTTTTCTTTTAGCTTTTCAGCTACCATTAGCCTTGTTGTGTCATTGTCAATTAGGTTATTTTTGTTCAACATGGAGTATTTTTGTTGAACTTTATACGTGTGGTTTGACTTAGAAGATGCCTCGGCTAGGAGTGATATTTCACGCCGTGGTGTCGGCTATCCGTTTCATAATTCTTTTCATCCACGGAGGTACGGAGCTTTTTACTCTGTGTGGCTGTCGGCCATCGGTGTTCTTGTCTGGTCCCAAGATTATCTGAGATACTAGATATCCAGTTGCATACACGATGTGATTGATTTTCAGTAATATCTAGACCTCTACTTGAGGTCTGTACAACCTCATTTAAAACAGAATTCGCTGTTTCTATCACTCTCTTAGCTTTAGCATTTTCGTAAATTCTCCTCAACGGTGCACGAGATTCGAATGGAAGTAGACGAACTCGTTCTATCTCGCGTCGGAGGAGGTCCCGCATCATGTCCTTATCGGTGTGACTCATGGCCAGATGAATTTTCACCACTGACGGATGTTTCATTGGAAGAGATGAACCTTGAAGTGGATCATCGTTATTCAGGGATATTAGATGGTTCTAAATGGTTCGTCATGTGGATGGTTTGATTGATGAACATACTCTGCGTTCTCTGGATGTCTGCAAGTTGTTCGGCTGTGAATTTTCCACTGCTGAGTATGTATCGTCGTTGACTGGCCAAGCTTCTTTGAGTCTAGGGTAGGTCTCATATCTGGGTTCCGCTCTCTCCATATCTTAAAAACTTCTATTTCTGAGCCCCCATTTTTCGCTTTTGCATAGTAAAGCACCATATCACCTCCCATTAATTCATCCCGGGTCCATCTCTGACGATGGCTTCGAGCTACTGCCGGCTCTGGGGTCCCTGGGACTAACAATCCGTGGGATGGCCAGATGTCGGCAAGGTGACATTAGCTCGGTTCCTGAGCAGGTATGGGACATTGGTAGAACAAGGCACGTTAAGGTTCATTACATTGCTTGTTCTATCCATTTTGCTCATTGGTTTGAATTGAAGATTCGCAGGACGCAAGTTCGAGTTCACAGATCACACTTAACCCTCGGGTTGTTTCCTGTCATCCGTTACTGCGACCCATAGTGGCCTCGGGGCATCCCCCCGCAGGGCCCAGCAAGGGGTCCCTCCGATCGCCAGTCGGCATTACTAAACCCTACGGGATTTTCACTGACTGCTGAAGGCAGCCTCCTTCGCTGGCTAATGCAAGGTTCGGGCCTCCACTCTAATCAGTGGCCTGGTGTGCCAACCCAGTTTCTCTCCTGTACCCTCTATGGGCCGACAACAGGAAGTCCAAAGGTTCATGACCCTTCCCTCTCTACTTACTTCCCACTCTCCTCAAAATGGAGTACTTCTTCGTCGGACCCCTCACCTTCAACCTATTCAGCAAGGGAGGCCCCACCGGTAGCTAGGCTACCACTGACATAGCTTTAAGGCTCATGGGGGTACTCAAGCTCCACCACCAACTCCAAGGTCGTGTACTCCCTAGGTGGAGTTATTATTATTATTATTATTATTATTATTATTATTACTAAGTATTATTATTATTGTTACTAGTTAAATTCTGTGCAGGGTGGACGAAAACGTGTCCATCTCTTCTGCTGAACGAGGAAGCAGAGTAAGCCGGAATTCAGAGGACATGCGTACGCACGCTCTTTGCGTCCTCGCCCTCACCTTCACTAACGCCCTTATCCATTACTCATACACCCACACGCTCACCCTCGTTCATCATCCTAGCAAACCCCCCCTCCCACAATCGCCATCGCCCACGCCTTCACAGACCTGTCAGAGCCCGTGAGCCAGTGCGCAGCGAGTTGGGTTGGCTCAGAAACGTTCGGAGGACGCACGAAAACGCGTGGGAGTCTTGTGCCGTGAGCGCGTGCGGCGAGTCGAGGTCGGAGAGCGAGCTGGAGGTCAGAGGGCCTGCGAACCCTCACACTCCCTTGCCCCTTTATCCCCTCCCCCCTCCCTCCGCACGCCCTGCAGCCGTGCCCGCACAGATGCCGTCGCGTGTGCGCCCGCCAACTCCGCACAACTCGCTTCGCGCTCTCCGCCTGTTAGCCCAGGCACCCGGGGCCTGTGACGTCACGGTAATGCGCCGGGGCTGCTTTGCCGCAGTGGAGCTTGACGGCTCGCGAACCGGTCATAAATCTCGCTTGACTCTCTGCGGAACAGAACCGCGAGGGAAGTGTTCATCTCGGTGAAATGATCTCTGTTCCGGTGTAGCTCGTGGCAACAACAAATTCTTATCTTTCCGTAGGAACGTTCTTGAGTTGAGATCAATTTTCGATTTAAATCCTACAATAAGAAATGCTTATTCGCAACATTCTTCCCTTTATAGACCCTTATTTCGGGGTTCAACTTAATAGTGTTCACACACGAGTTACTATATCACATGATGTGGTGAAGGATGCTCCAAACGAAACGGTGCTTTAGCTAGAAGGATGGTTGTATGGTTGTCCTTGGCCTTAATTAACCTCGACTCAAGACTTTTTACATATTCAACAAAAAGTGCAGAAATTATATAATGTTAAACACATTTATTTTTTGTAGAGATTCTAAATTCTTCTGCCTCAATGTTTATTATTATTATTATTATTATTATTATTATTATTATTATTATTATTATTCGTTGTTCGAAGTTTGCATTAAATGTTTCTGTTCGAACTCGTTGGAATAGAACGGGGAACAGGCAGGTTATGACGTAATCGTTCCAGAACCATCAGACAAACTGAAATCTTAGCGCGTAAATCGTTTGCGAACGGATCTCGCGTCTCTTTCCCCTCTCTATTCGAAAGCAGAATCTTGTAGGCAGTCGCAGTGGTGTTCAGGTCTTAAGCAGCGTGTTTTTTTTGTTGTTATTGAGAAGTGGTGCGCTCTATACCGTACTAGCGGTTCCTATTACTTTTTTCTAGGTGAGCCAGGAGACTCCGTGTCTTCTGGCAGTACTCGAAAGCCACTTAGTATATCGCACTCTCTGCTGACTGTAAAAGTTTGGTTCTGCGGATGTGCACATTGTGTCTAAGGCGACCCATTTGAGGCAGATACAACGGCCAAAATCTCATGCAGCAGCGACGAGGCCATGTCGTTTGCATGGAGGCCAGCGCTCCTCCTAACGCTCATGAGCTAATTCAGATAACCCTTTCTGATAAACATTGGGTAGTGTCGGAAGCTTCAAGCAGCAAAGGGGGCCCCTTTTGCCGCCAACACGTGGCTTTGATTGGTGCCCTGAATGTTCTCTGCAACAGTAAAAAAAGTGTTTGTACCTGTGGCATTAATCTCAGTTGAACATCATTGTATATCTCTCATTATTTATAGAGACTATGCGTGTGGTGCATTTTGATCCTTTTGTGCTGTTATAAGGAGTTGAATTGCTTTTTGAGCTGAATGGTATGGTCCTGAAGTATAACGATTGCCACCTGTACTAGTATGTTATAATTACACCTACTTTCGTCCTCATTTCTAACCTAACCTAACTTAATTTGATATCGTAGATACGATGCTCATCTGTTAGACCTTCGGCACTTTTTGCGGCGGACTGAGGAAATATTTTCAAGTCGATTACCTACAGAAAACGCTTTACCATGTAAAACGCTACTTCTCTTTCATCCCGTTTCGATACAAAAAACTGTGACGTAGAAACAAACCTCTCTTTTCTACCAGTGTTCAGTTGAGAAAAAGGGCGAAAAAAGGCACATGTAAATCGGGCTTTAAAAATAGTACATTATGAAACGGTGATGTAATGATACACGAGTATCGTAAACTTTAAACAAGTGTATTAATACATTGAGTTTCATACGGTACTTTTTCTACGACTTTTATAAGTTAAACTTTTACAATGAATAGTTTTGTGGCAGTTGACCTACCCTCGCATGCTGCCGCATGTGGCTGTGGTTACCTGTCCGCCTGCTAGGGAGTACTGCGCTAGTCAAATAGGATCAAAATGAAATTACGATCCACTTTATTTCAAATAACATACCACGAAAAATACTGATAATAAAAGAAATTAATACTATTGAGCATAATATAATATCACATACAATTTTAATGTACACAATCGAACGAAACATTTGCTAAAACGATTCTCAATGATTAATGAAGTCTCAATAAAGTTGGTTTGTAAACTTCTCTGTGATTGGGCACGAACCTGTATCGTAATGAAAACTGTATCGAAATTACTATCATTGTGCAACGGGTTGCAGCCATCAAATGACAGAATTATACAATGGGAGTAGAAAACTGTATTTTTAAACCAAAATACCATTGAAATATTACTAAGGTACACTCGTGAATAATTTTACAGCATTTTGCATTCCATTACTCGCAAGCCTTCTCTTTTTCCATCTCGCCGATCATCCAACTGTGTTCGCCCGTTCTCCGCAGCGGCGTCTGATCTCGGCGAGCGGCGCGGGCGGGGAGGTGGCCGCCGCGGCTGCAAAGGAATGCGGCGCGCGGACGAGGCGGCAGCAGCAGGCGCGGCAAGGAAATAAAGGGCTAAATCCTTGTCAGCCGAGGGATTCCCAGGATAAGCCCTTCGATTCCCTTCAAACGCGACGCGCGCGCCCGTGGCCGCGCACGAGATGCGGCGGAGCGCACTGCGCCGAAACGCTTCGTAAGAAGGGCGTAAAAATGGTAAATACCAAACTACTAGATTGATGTAGGTGGCGTTGATGGAACCCCATTGTGGTTTATGAAAAACAGGAAACCGCAAAATGCGAATTGCTAGCAACAATACTAAACTAGCACAGCAAAATCCAACGTTATTGTCTTGAATATTGGCGGAATCTATGAAACTATAATGGCGGTGTAGTTCTGTATAATACGGAAGTAAATGACATTTTTCAAAAGTAGTTACGTTAGCTGGCCATCACTATAACCCGTGGTTATGTTCACTCTACGGCACCATAATTTTCTTCCATAAGTATGGCACCCAAATTGTCGACAAAGGAGCAATATGAAATGAAAATCGCGCGCATTATAAATTTGTGAGATTCGAAGTATTTCATGAGTATTTTTTGAAGAAAATTTGTAAATTGCCTTGAAACATTGAATTTGAAGAATATTAAGTGAATTAGCAGAAAACCAGAACTGTAAGTGGTAATATATAAGTGATTAGTTTGCAACGCTGACAAAACATCTAAACTGAACGAGGAGAACTCTGAACCGAAGAAAAAAAGAAAAGTCAAATAACCGAAGAAAGTTGAAAGCGTCGGCGACGCCACATTCAGCTAGTGTTAAAATATTGCTCCTTAAAGTGCGACACATATTGGACATCAATGTCAAATGATTGTGTCAATGGCTCGTTTTAAGGTAGTTGTCTACCTCAAAATGATAAAAAAATCTTGAGATTTCATCTTTTTCAATTTTTATTGAGTCGTATATTCCGTTTTATTCTCGTTTAAATGTTTCGAACTATTCCTTTCTACGATTTTTGGTCTTTTTAGAAGCGCGTGTGAAAGTGACACGTTCCCTATTGTAAACTAGAAAGTCCTTAGTGAGTGAACTTCACTTGCATTCTTTCTGTATAGGGAATTTTCAACACATTCATGCAGTCAAACATTGTAATCATAAGCCATAAAAAATTATGATATAACTCTTCTTGCGGCTTGCAAGGCATGATTTGCTCTAGAGAATGAACTAGAACAGTTAATGTGTCACTAAAAGTTTCAATTAAATGAATTGAAATGTCCAAATTATACTTTAAACAATTAATTCCAAAAAAATCAAATCCTGCCTCTTTAGTTTTCATAATACCTTTACCATTCTAATCCATTCTTTAGAATATACGTTTGTGATGAAACTACAAAAATAATTATTAAAAACACATTCATTTGTTGTGGGGATAGGATGTCTCTGAAGTAAAAACCTGTATTTGGCGAATTAATTATAAACAAACATATAAAAATTGTTTTTTAAAAATCTTTTGATCTCTATAAGCATGAAAAAATCAAATTTACAAGACAAGAAACAAACAATGTACTTGATGTTATTCCCTCGGAAAGGCAGCTACCTTGCCTTAGTCCGCAGGAAGGTTCTTGCCGTACCCCTTCCGCAGCAGGGACTCAGGTTTCATCCCCAACCACTCCATGTGGAATTTGTCGTGGACAAAAGCTCTCGCTCTCTTTCTCGGAGTTCTCTTGTTTTACCTACCTCTCAATCATCCTTTTCCCCACCATATCATCATTTACTTATAAGATCAGAGAAGGTAGCATTGACCCCTGACAAGACAACATTCATCACGTTATTACATGGCAGATTGCCTATATCGTTGGCGCCAGATCACTACACTTCTCTCCAAGCAGACACAGTTGTTGTTATTTTAATTTTTTGAGGTTATATGAAAATATGAGATGAAGTTAAAAGTACTTCAGATTCGGTTTCAGCAGCCACAAAAACATATATGTAACATGGTCTGCTCCCTCGGTTAGAAATATCTTTCATTTATTATATTTTTTACGATTACGACAAAAACTATGTGATGAAGTAAATGGACTCCAGATTTGGATTTAGCGAGCCCAAAATATACAGAATACATGGTACGCTACATGGTTCAGACGCCAACACAATTTCTTTTGTGTGTGTCTGTGAATCGAGCAATGGTGGAACGACGGCCAGGGTAAATACGAGAAGCCCGAACAAGCCTCCAGGAAAACAGCTTGGTCCATCAAACAGCTTTGTCCACACGTTGTTATAATAATAATAATAATAATAATTATTATTATTATTATTATTATTATTAATTCGATGTGAGGTGGATTGCTGTAAAGGTTTGAGCGAGAAATTGTACATTATTTGTAAAATATTTCATTTATGTCAAAGTAGGCGTAACGAATGTACTTCCAAATATCCTGCCAGCCAGTTCCGGTTACGTACAGAATTACGAAATTTAAGTCGTATCTAAAAACTCCAAATTAATTGTCACTAGTTACCGATACCCAGAAAAATGGTAAGTGATCAGTCTGACCAGTACACCATTTCGGCCATTTCTCTGATCGCCCTCTACTAATCGCATTTCTGTGATCGCCCCATTCTGCGCACTGTGGAGCGAGGCTGAGCGGAGCGCAGGGTGGGGTGGGGTGGGGTGGGGTGGGGGTGCGGCGTTGGAAACAGACGCGTTCTCCGCCAAGGCGCTTCCGCGAGGGCTTGTTCCGAGCACGCGTGGATTCGCGTTTGATGTCGCTGTAGAGGCCGGGAAATATTTTATTGGAGCTTGGTCCCTTGCGGTCCTCGGAATGGGGGACCTTTTGCATAAGGTTTGAAATGGACTTAAACAAATTCAGGCCTGCTTTGAGATGAGATATCGTTTGAGTTGCTTTAAGGGTCGAGTGATTTTACTTTTTTTTGTGGCTGAGAACTTCTATTTTGTTGTTGAAGTGGAGGCGTGTAATGTTGCTCTATACGAATTGTGGTACTTTGAAGATGTTATGAAAATATCAGAAATTACAATTTTGCTATTTCGAGAGAATTAATATATTTATCTATTGAGTTTTTAATTCCTCAGATTCTGATACCTACGGAGAGAAAGAACAAATTGTCTTAAAATGTCGTACTCACAGGCTTCCTGATTTAGTTTTTATCCCTTTTATTTCTGAGTTATTTTTTAAAAACATGTTTGTTTGATTCCTAATAAAGGTCCCCCCGGATAAGATGGTAAAAGTTACCCTCAACCAAATTACATATGAGTGATTACACTATAACTCTAACATAAAAATAATATTTTTGAAAGTTTTCTTAGCCTCCGTCTCACCACCCACACCCATATACAACCAAAAACGTGTTTTTTTAATTTCAATTTATTTCGACAACTGAACACTATTTATCAGACTGAAAAAAATATGATAAATAAGAACACAACTTAGACTATCAGAAAAACATTTTTTAATATTTTCTTAGCCCAACATTCAAACACAAAAAAATATTTTCGAAAAAAAATATCAAGAAATACTTTTTACTGTGTCGTAAAAGCCTGAAACAGGCTCGAAAAAATATCAAAGGTTTCTCTTAAAACACAAATTGTTGTGTATTTTTTTCAGATTTTTTTCGATTACTGGGCTGCAGTTCAAAAAATAAAAACCATTTTCCCGCCTTTAAAACATCTGGACTTTCAATATACTTTGAAAATGACTGCAACGGTTCTGTGCATTTATTTTAGTGTTTATTATACATTTGTATACATTGTTGTAGCACCCAATAAAGTTTTTGTTTTTGAATATACTTACAAAGTATCATTTTTAAAGCTTTCTAATCGTTTGCATAAGTAATCGTACGCTACGGAAAGACGATAGTTTTGGCAATTTATAAGAAACAATCGACACAAGAAATTATGTGATATTGGTGGATAAAGAATTACACATCATCCTACATCAAACAGATTGTAGAAGAAAAAATAGAAGTTATGACATACAAAAAAAGATTATTGCAACACAGATTATAATGGCAAATAACTCGGAAGCGATGCTTCCTAAGCCTTTTAAACCAGGTTTGCTTTTCTCATGGGGGACACGACTTTTTTTTTTTTTTTGAGGACAAGTAAATTCAAACAGACGACATGTTTTGGGGGACGGGTAGATGACAAATGGGAAAATGATAAGGGACATTTCGTGTGCAGGATAGATGGGGGACAGTGGGGAAGTGAAGGGGAACAGATTAGTCCCCGAGTATGTTGTTGGGATGTATTTTTCAAAATACCACTTTTATGATCATCCTATTTTACAATTTTGCATATTAGTTCTTTTGGGTGCGCCCTATCCGTAGCACAGATGGACAGAAAAGTGAATCCGATTTCAATGTAAAATTAAATTGAAGGAAAATACTGAAATTATCTTTCATGACAAAATTAACGGGACTATTTTATTTTCTGCGAATTTTTATCTCAACGCTCAGCAATATTGAAATGAATTCTCTCGCACAGTACCGGGTGTATAATGCCGTAAAGTACTTTTCGGGGGATGAGCGGTGCTACATTAAATCAATTTTCAATTTTCGTACAATTATTATTTACGAAGTGCAGAGTTTTCGCAAGTGTATTGATTGTACGAGTGTCTCCATATTTATACGTATTCAAGAGAAAATACTTAGGTAAAGAAAAAGACCACTTTTTCTCTAGTCTGAAACATGTACAGACGTGAGACCACAGGCTTCCGCAACCAATGCGTTACTATTTATCTGTCCGGGAGGCGCCGCGTTCTAGGCTCAGTTGTCAACGTTTTAGCTGCTATTCTGTGGCCTTCCTCCTCAAGCAAGGTCGCACGTGCCTAGGACGCGGCAACTGCCGAAGTGCAGAGTGGTTGACTAAAAAAGTCTTAGTTTTTTTTAAACTATGACCCAGCTATTAAAAAAATATGAAAAAATTTACAAGCATTCTGAGATGAAGTTTTAAGATTATTTTCGTGCCAGTGTCTGTGTTCTAAGTCAAGTAAAACAGTTCTTGTAAATCTGGGTTTAACCTCTTCCCCTTCATTTTTCCACATGTCCCCCGATTATCCCTCAAATATGACCGAATTATTATTTAATAAACTGCCAAACACTATTATCTTTCCTTAGCGTATGATATTCTCATATAAAGGATTAGAAAGCTTCAAAAAATGATAATTTTTAAGTATATTCCAAAATGAAAACTTTATTGGATGCTACAACAATGTATACAAATGTATAATAAACAGTAAAATAAATGCACAGAACCGTTGCAGCATTTTCAAAGTATATTGAAAGTCCAGGTGTTTTAAAGGCGGGAAAATGGTTTTTATTTTTTGAACTGCAGCCCAGTAATTGAAAAATTCTGAAAAAAATGCACAACAATTTGTGTTTTAAGAGGAACCTTTGACATTTTTTTCGAGCCTGTTCCAGGCTTTTACGACACAGTAAAAAATATTTCTTGATATTTTTTTCGAAAATATTTTTTTGTGTTTGAATTTGGGGCTTAGAAAACATTAAAAAATGTTTTTCTGATAGTCTAAGTTGTGTTCTTATTTATCATATTTTTTTCAGTCTGATAAAATAGTGTTCAGTTGTCGAAATAAATTGAAATTAAAAAACACGCTTTTGGCTGTATATGGGTGTGGGTGGTGAGACGGAGGCTAAGAAACCTTTCAAAAATATTATTTTTATGTTAGAATTATAGTGTAATCTCTCATATGTAATTTGGTTGAGGGGAACTTTTTACCATCTTATCCGGGGGGACCCTTTGAAAGTTATTAATGAGTTATATCGTTTGCATTCGGGGAATGCCTAAATTGATGAGTTTAGAAAGTGCAAAATAATTTTACATGACCGCTGTCAACAATACAAGAAAGGATATGTTGATGTAGTACCACTAGTTTTTTTTTGTTTTTTTTTTGGCTTGAACATTATCATAGAAGAAAATACTTGCATCGACTTTCGCCGTAACATTTGTATTGTTCATCATTAGGTGAGCCCTTGTGAAGCAGAACAGCTTTTGATTAAACCACTTTGCCGTCATAGAGCTGGTTGAATTTGCCCTTGTGCTCTCAGCTTTCGTATTTCTCGAAATAATGCCAATTGGCAAATTTGTAGAAACACAATATATGCAAAATGTGAATTCCAATTATGGAAACCTAATACGATGAGCTCCTGTGCAATAGAATGCAAAGCTTTGTTCCCACATCATTGCGTGCGCTGTTGACTAACACACGACTTCGAATAGGTGGCTGTTATAGTTGGACCAAAAACGATAATTCCCCACGTATATAGCCTTTGGTGCCCAAACAAAAAATGTATCAGTTAAATAATGTTATGACAGAAATTGAATGTGCCGTATTATGATTCATTTACTTTGGTTGAATAATTGTGTTTATATTGAACACTTTTGAAGATGAGAGATAATTGACTGTCATTTTTAACAATATTTTAGTGCAAAGAGAATGAAGATATTGCAATGCCCAATTTCATTAAGTTTCTTAGAGGAATTGAACATTTCTTTGAAAAATGCATCTTTGTCTTTGTAGCACGTGATAATGAACCGCAATGAATTGCAGACGTCTAGTTAATTATATCTTCAATAATAGGGACCTTGGATTTAATTAGGGGCACCGGCTTTAATTAAGGAAGCCTGTGTTTTACTGAAGACAGGATAGGCCTCTTCGAAAGTTCGTAATATGTAGGCCCATCTCGTGACTGCATTTTGGCGCTTGTCCAATTACATTCCATTATTCTGTTCGAATCTGGCAATTCACTTGTATGTATAACAACCACAGTTTAATTCATTGAAGGCGGCGTTTGAAGTTGTTTTAGACCTCTTAATTTTGACGAATATGTGATGTGGAATAGCATGTTTGATCCCCAGTGCCATGGAAGGAAAGAGGGAGAGATAGAAACAATGCTTCATAAGATGCTAATTAGATAATTGTTTCTCTCGAAAATATTTTGCCACTTAAGATGGCTGATTTGGTCATGAACTGCTTGATTTCTCTTTTTCCAGAGACGTTTATTTACTGTTTTTTTTTCACGCATATTCGGCGCAGGTGAAGTCAGACTTTCAAAATATTTGAGGAGGAAAGGCAATATTAGTTTGGATCCCCCTCTCATACATATTTTTGAAATACTAAAGTACTTCATTTTTAAATTTCTACTTTAATTAAACAAAATGTATTCATATTGGGGATTCCTTGGGATATAATACGATCACTATGTAGTGCTTATCACCGGGAGGTTGTAGAGTTCGAGTCTCGACGGTGACAGTATTTTGACAATAGCTAGGTCGAATTCAGCCGCTATATCGAGGACAATTCTACCGGTTGCTCACTGCAATTGGTAGTTTTCCATGGTTTCTCCGATCTACACCAGGCGAATGCAGAAGCAGTTCTCTAACAAATTGTCCACAGATTTCTTCCTCTTCCTTGCCTTATCTTTATCTTACTTACGCACACACATACGTGCACTACATAACCCCGCATATCGGTGGCTTTGAGCTTGCCCCGGCTGGAGCGGTGCCCCGCTGGTGAGAGATACCTGGTTAGGAAAAGCCGGCGTGTAGGACGGGGCGGGGTCTCGCCATCTAGCGGAGAAGCATCTCCGCCACCTCAGCAGGAAAAAGCATTCACTACTTTTACAGTAATAAAATGTCTTTGTTCCAGATGTAAGAAGACGATGAAATGTGGAATACTTTCACTCACAAATGTTCATTGTAAACTACCAGTATTAACGTATTTACTGATTATTTGAATGTAAAATAGATTGTAAATTTACTTTGTCCAGAAAAAATTCTAAGCAGTTGACATGGCCGGAAACAAGAAATAATCAATGAGAGGTAAATGTTTTGAATAAGTAGAGAAAAATGTCAAAGTTGTTTGCTTTGGCTGCGCCTTGCCCACGGATCCACCAGCAACCGCTAGCGCTGTGTTGTGAGGCAACGGACGCGGGGCGGGGCGGGGCCGGAGCGAATAGGGGAATTGATTATTATTGATGAACGATGTTCCTGGTGGAGGACCGCTCTTTGTGCCCGCGCCCCGTCGAGAGGCTCCCGTGAATCATAGGAGGATTATGGGGCGCGTTCTCCGAAGCGGCGATTTCATCACGATGAGTAGGCGTTCCCGTGTGTCCGTGTTGTAAATATAGCAACTCACAAGGGGCCACTCTCTAGCAGTGCTTCGATCCACACATTTTCCCCCATTATTTGGAACGTTTGCGTTCTTCGAAAATTTAGAGAAATCTGCGAAAATGGGATGTGCGCCATTTTATAATCGTATCTGGTCTATTCGTAAAAAAATGTAAAAAAAGTTGAAGTCGGTGTTGAGAGAATATTTTTATTATGTTTACTTCAAGCAAGATTACTCATAATGCCAAAAATTTGTACATTTTTGAATTTATTTAAAATCAAGCTTCAAAGAAAAGGTTTTGTTAAAGGAAAACGCTTTTATGAATATTGTAGTTTTGCAGTCTTATTTATTTGCAATTATCGGAAATAGGTATTTCACAAAAAAATAGGACCTGTGCCAGTTTTAAGCGTACTTTGCTCCATCAGAGAAAAACTTGTATCTAATAATTTGGAGAAATTTTTGAGAAAAGTTTGAAAACAAAGAGGCAGGTATATGGTAATTTTTGGAGGTATATTGCAAGCATACATGCAATATACCTCCAGAAATTAAATTCTCCCTTTTTAAATTCGCAGGACATATAGTTCGGCTAAATCGATTATGAAATATTAGTTTTAGAGAAAATCGTTTAAAAGGCTGAGGTGGTCGTGTTGCTCTGTCAAGAATCAGACGACGGGCAGACGTTCTGTCGCAAAGGAATTGTTCGATGTCACTTATCTATAAAACATGGATTCTGCCTACAAACGTATTAGAGAAAATAATTTATTACAAATACTAAGATTTATTTCTATATCAGGGGCCCACAACACAAATTTTGCTTTCGAGAAATCGCTACTTGTCGCTGCAGCCATGCAACACCACTTTACTACGTAAGTACCTATTGGTCACATTCTCAACTCGGTAATTGCCAATGGATATCTTAGCTCCTAAGTGTGTTTGAGGCACTTTAAGTCCTCGAACCTTTTCTGTACCTGCAGTCATTTCCATAGGCCTACATACGAGAATGTTCTTTCTTTTTAACAATTAGTTCAACATTTTCAATGTTTCATCGAGTGTACATCTGATGTCAACACAGGCAACTATTCACGAGATTAATACGTGTTCATGGGCAGGGCCGTATATAAGACAAAATATGATTGACCCAATAGTAAATAAAGACGTTTAGAAACAGGAGTTTTCCCTATCCGATTGCACATAGCGGCCATTGTCATTGTCAACTACCAATATTAACATATTTACTGATTATTTTAATGTAAAATAGATCGTAAATTTACTTTGTTCAGAATAAAAAACACAGAACTAGGCAGTTGGCCCGCCCGGAAACACGAAATTATGAATCAATATGATGTGAACGTTTTGAATAGGTAGAGTGAAATGTCTAAGTTGTTAGCTTCGGGTGCGCTTTGGCCCCATGCCCATTTTGAAATACTTTTTGAACAAGTGAGGAGTGAGGTTGAATGATGAAACTGTCATTTAAGTTTAAGAAAGGTTCTAATAAAATGGAACAGAAACTCCTTGCTCAAACAAAGGTAAAGAGTGAATATCTTCACCAAGGTACTTCGTTGCCCCCCTCCCGTTGGAATGTGGCTATTAAAACTAACGTACACAGCAGCATGAGGCAAAACTGGACCTCCAGATTTTTTCCTGACCAGGTCATGCCATTCCGTCACGCGTATCCAGATTGATTCAGATAGTATTATTAATTTCTTCTGAGTGTCTTAATAATTAAAGGACACATTGTTTGTTGTTACTTTTTGTGATCTGAAATTACTTTTTGTAATATTCTAAACCCTTTTACAAAGTATTTATAATAGAAGAGAAATTGTAGCATCTACAGACGCCAATAAGAATGTTTACTCAGAGATGTGATGTTTTATACATAGAATCGTATAAAATATCCTATTATAAACAACCCGATGAAAGGATGTTTCACAACGAGTTTATTTAAGTAAAATTATGAATTATTCAGATTCATTTAATCGAACTCTTGTTTCCAAATAATTTAGCAAAAACAAAAACCTGAATTATTCATCGTCATTGAATGCATTGCCAGAAAACTCTACGTCCATTAAAGTTGATAAAAACAATGTTTCAGTCTTCACAAATATTTAAAGTATTATTAGTGCTATATTTACATTACGTAAATCTTGATGAAAAACGCAATTTTTTTCTTACATAGAAGCAGGTGAAGTTTTGCATTGAAATTTTCTATTAAAACTATTCATTAATTAATTGTAAGGGAGATATAATTCATTTGAGGGTGAAATGAAATGGCATATTTCGTTACCTTCTTCGTGAGTGAGTCGTACGTAAGTTTGGGTACGTCATATTTTTAGGTGAAAACTTTGTGTGAACTGTTAAATCGATAGGCACATTTAAGGTGCAAATAGAACGCTTAAAAGAAGCCATCTCAGATTAAGACTTGCAACTTCCCTTCATCAGAGCAGAGCCCGTACTTTCTACCTCCCCCACCACGTCATCCCCCTCTTCCTGCCTCCCCCTACTGCGAATCATGATGGGGCCTCACGATTGGAGATTAAGCTGGAATAAAGCCATCTTCATGCGAGGAATGGGTGGGTTTAATTAAAAAGTCTCCTTTTATGTAGATTTAATCTGAAAATCACGAAGTGTTAAATACTTAAAGCCGCACTGATCGACCGCCAAGAATATAAACAGGCCTGCGAAAAGAGAGCCGGTTATTGGGGACGCATACAAAGAGGGAAAAGTCCGCGACTTTGAAATCGAGACTCAGGAGAGGGCACTAAAAGTTGCTTGTTTGCCTCTTTGAATCGGCCATTATCGCTTTCCAATAGAATACGTAATACGGAGATAGCCGAGAGGCTATTCACTCTTGTTAGTAGCTAACCCAATTCGCTTCAGCCGTTCATAAGCAAACTATTCGCTCTCGTTCAAGCCATTCTAAACTACATGGTTTCCAGTGTGATTTTTTTTCAATTTCATTCAATTATCGCTTGAAATGTGTGAATGAGGGATTTCGATAAAGCCGATTTCTTTCAAATAATCTCTTTATTTGTAAACTTACAGTATAGATCTCTACTTGATTTCTTCTCGTGAATGAACCATGTGACAATATAGTGCTTACATTAGTATTAATCCGTATTTTAAAGTTTGCAATTTGAATTTTCAATTGAGTTAATAATACTGATTTTTATTAGTAATAACACTATTGTTAGACACTAACGCGAAAGATTACTAGCTCCAATCTTTCATCTTCGTATTGATGTCATTTTAAACAAAGAGTACTGTCTCACTGGACCCAAAGTGAAAAAAAGAAGAAAAACGGGGTCATTTATTGAGAAGTAAATAATTTTGTTCCGGTAATACCGCATTTATAACATTTCATTTTTGCACCTAATCAATTATTAATCAAACCCTAGTATCAGAAATTTGCTTACTACTAGCTTGATACTTAAGATAATAATTCACCTCACAAATAATATAATAATAATGGTAATACTGATAATGATAATGGTTATTTTGTCTTCATGTCACAACCTCGCTTTAATGTCTTCATTATGTGAATGGGTCTTAATTTTTGCAAGTATTTTAATTATCTGGCGGAATCATGTAGGTTTCATTATACTCGCTACTTTTGCTTTTTTTGTTGTTATTATTTTTAAAATAAAATTTTAAAAGTATTATACTTATGGAATAGCAAGAAGTAAGAAAGGAAATTGTTTAATATGTCTTAAAGATAAATCTTTACTTCATTCACGAAATCATTAAAAAAGAAATAATTACTTGGTAACAATGTAATCTACTTAATGATCGGCCTCTCATTATGATAGATCTATTTAAAGAAAAAGTTTATCTATTTTAAAAAACAAAGGAAGTTTAGTGACCAATGAGTGTATTTTTCGGTATGTATTTGTTTTTCCAGAAATCTTAGAAAAATATGAAAACATTTTTTTAAAATAAAGCTTATTAGTTTATTTGGTAATCGGATATACAAACATAGAGATCATTCTTCGGTAGAATACTGCTGTTAGCACATTTGTTTCAGCGCAAGCTATGGACCCCCAGCTAGGCGCACCTTGTGCAAACTAGCAGCTTACCGCCCGATCTTGGCACTCCGTGGTATTGCAATGGATTATGGGGGCGAAAATATGAATTTCGCGCGTCCCAAATAATTTTTGACTTCCCGCGGGGTGCTGTCAGTAACTTAGATTTGCCGCCAGACCGAGATGTCTCTCCGCTTCGTACAGCCCTCTGGCTCCGAGGGAGCGACTCAGCCAGCAATCCAGCCGCCGCCGCCGCCGCCGCCCCCCGGCTCCCCCCCCCTAGTGGCGGAGAGGTCAGCTGAGGCGCGCCCGCCCGAGAGAATTCGGGGCGAACGAGGCGAGCGGGGCAGGGGCGCATGTTGGCTGGAAGCGTGTGCATCTGGAGCTCTGTGTAACGTGGCGTGGCGTGCTTAGGGGGTGGTGTGGTGAGTCGAGATGATTGGAATGCTCGCAGCTTCAATTTGCAATTACCACTGACCTGCCGTTCGCTGTAACGGACCAGCATAGCGGCGTGAGGCGAGACGCGGCTCGGAAATTAATTGCGAAAAATAGCACTATTTTTCCGTGTACATGTTTCGACCCCTCTATTGCTAATGTACTAGTGTCTATAGGCAAGGAGTGTAATTTAATATGAAAAGTCAGGAAGTGTAAATTGATCTGTAATGCTTTACTTTGCAAGTTGTTAAGTATTCTTTGGAGTGTGTACGCAGGAGGTTCAGTTTTCGTTTTTGTTGTTTCAATTTTATTTCTGTATCGTATAATTAGAGTATTTTATAAATAAAACCACTTTTGTACCCGCTTGTGGTATTTAATTAGGAAAGCGATTTTAACATTTTTTGTAGTCACAGAACGTAGCGTATACTTTCGTAGAAGGACATTTATATTTTAGGTTTATTATTAATTCTGCAATAAAGTTTTATAACGTGGTGACAGGATATCTTAATTTTACATGCATTAACCTTATATTGACTAACAATAAATTACAAGAGAGTAGTTAATTAAAAAACAATAATTAATAATAATAGTACACAATTTCACCGCGGTAACCGCGGTACTTCACTGCACTGCACTTCACAACACTTACCTGTGATGTATTTCTTTCACGTCCCTTTCCCTCCCCGACATAACACAACACTGCTCTGCACTACATAAATAGTAATAAAAGAATAATAATAATAAGAAGAACAAGAAGAAGAAGAAGAAAAAAATAACAATACTACTACAACTGCAAATAATAATAACAATTAAACAAATTACTTAATAGGAAATAATACAAATTTAACAGGAGAAACTTAACAGTAGTACGTTGACATAAAATGTACATAAATAGCTAGAAAACTAATTTATTTTTAAATTTTATGAAGCTTTGAGGAAAGGGTTCAAAGATTGTCGCAGGCAAAGTGTTCCAGTCTCTAATAGTTCTGTTCTACATACATCATATTTTCGTAGAACTATACGGTGTTCATGCACGCTTTTCGTATTTCACATTCTGCATGACTCGTTTCGCCGCACAAAGCGAATGTTTCTGATGTTCTATAAAAAGGCTTCTTTCGCAATCCCCCACACGAGTCCATTCCGTGTACTCGAACAACGGGAACACACGCCACAAATCAACAAAAAGGAAATAAAAAAAAATGCCCCGAAGCATTTAACCGCCTCTCGGGATTGAAGGTATGTTAATTTTAATCTGTCGCCAAACCTTGCCAAAAAGAGTTCTGAATAGAATTTAAAGTCGAGATTCTATGCAAATGCGGGACTTTGAAATAAAAGTCTTTAAGGGCGCGCGGAGGGCGTGGGAGAAAAAAATCCGAAATAACTCCTGCGCCGCCGCTGCCGCATTGTTTTAGAGCGGCATTTGCATCGCCCGCGCTCAAACGGCGCCCGCTGATTTGCATGGCCGTTTGCGTCCCCACGCACGCACGCACGTACGCCCCCGCCGCCGCATTTGCACGCGTTCGCTATTGTCTTCATTCGTCTCCTCTTGCTCTCGGCTCGCACTTCTTTGTTCTGTGCAGATCGTCTTACCGTTTGCTTACGGTAGTTCGTCCATTGTGGTTTGCGTTTTATGACATTATTTTGCTTAATTTATTTTACATTTTCTTCTTATTGCTTTAAAAACCGTTAATTGATGTAGTTCTTTTTGTCAACATTATTTTTACTATTCAGTCGTCTGATCTATTTCCGTTCACTACAGATTTTTTTCCCTTTTTTTCTGTATTTTCTTCACGAACCACTCATTTGATGTTGTGCCTTTCATCATCATTAGTTTTACTATTCTGCCGTCTGACCTTCTAATTCCATTTTGTGATCGTGTTTCGCTCTAAGATACTGCAATTATAATTTTTGAGCCCTTCCTCGGTCTCCGCCCTTTACGATCTCTTGCTTTCAGCTTACCCTTTTTATTGTGTGCAGTTCATGTTACCATTTGCTTACGGTGGTTCGTCTTTTGTGGTTTGCATTTTTCTTATTTATTCTATATTTTCTTCTTATAGCTATAAAGACCGTTCATTAATGTAGATACATTTGTCAGCATTATTTTTACTATTGTGTCGTCTGATCTAATTCCTTTCACTATGTGTGTTTTACTCGAAGATCCTACTATTCTCTTTTTTCATCTCTTCCGCGACTGCCCTCCCCCTTCGAAATCTGTAGCTTTCATCTCGCACTTCTTTGTTCAGTGAGGTTCATCTCACCATTTCCTTGCGGTAATTCTTCTAAAGTGGACTGCACTTTATTTTATTTTATTATTTTTCTCTAATTATTCTGTTGTTTTTCCTGTATTTTCTTCAAGAATCACTCATTTGAAGTAGTGCCTTTCGTCATCATTATTTTTACTATTTCGGGCGTCTCAGCTTCTAGTTCCGTTCTGTATTCGTGTCTCACTCGAAGATCCTGCTATTCTCTTTTTCCATCCCTTACCATTTGCGATTTGTTACTTCCAGACCGCGCTTCTTTATTCCGTATCTGTTGCTTTCAATTAGTTTTATCGTTGCTTTCTATTTTGCTAACGTGAATTTTATTTTCTACTCCAAGTGGTCTTTAATTATTCTTCTTTTATTCATCTATTTTATCCACGTTCTTTTATTGATTATGTTTCTGATATATCAGACCAGTTTTATCATCCTGATTACTTCTGTTACGTCTGATATCTTTATGCCATTATTTTTCTTTCTCATAAGATCTTTTTGTTTCCATTCTCTTCTTTTTTGCGTGCTGCGCAAAGCATGATAATTTACTTTTAGCTTGCGCTTCTTTATTTCCGTCAGCAGAGTGTTTTGTTACTGTTTTCAATTGCTTACTATTATTACAGTTTGAAACTACGAGAGAAAACGATTTGCATTTTGTATAAATTTTCAGCCTCTCTCTCTCTCTCTTTTCCTTTCTTTTCTCTCTCTTTCTTTCTTTCTTTTCTCTCTCTCTTTCTTTTTTCTCTCTCTCTTTCTTCTTTTTCTCTCTTTCTCTCTTGCTCTTTTTATTAGATTTTGTCTCCTTTTTATTGTGACGTTTTATTTAATAATTGTAAATCATAATATTTTCTAACTTGCCGCTCATTGCTGTCCATCCCGAGTCCACCCTATTAATTTTCTCAATTGCTTAGGATTGTTCAACTGACGATCTTTTTTCCGAGAACGTGATTTCCACTTTGTTATGTAAATTTATTTCCTTTCCTTTTTATTTTACCGAACACGTAGTACAAAGAGTTGCCAACATTGCGAAACAACGCAAATACATAACGCCACAAAAAAAGAATACCGAAATCTTGACGAAAATATAGTTTCAACGTGCTCCAGAAAATGTTTTTGTCCGTCTATGAGCGATACTGTCACCTAAAACATACACAAACTATTCATAAAAATTGTTAATACCCAATCGATTTGACTAATGTCATGGCTTTTTGATTTATTGATTGGTTTTTGCGAGTTCTTTATAGGAAGATCCTAAGGCGCTTTCAAAATATTCTCAAAATTGGCTTAATGTTTATATTAATTTTTGTGTGTAGAGTAATGTACATTTCAAAATATCACATGTTCCTCTTTTATTGAAACCTCTTCAATTTCCGAAAATTGCAAGTGTTCAAATTTCTTTGTACTATATTTTACAGCAACTTTATTTAATAAGGACTCTTTTTATACAGTACACTTGGCGTAAAGGGAGAAGATGAACGAAACGGAATGACTGGAATGTCGAAATCGAGTGACACTGTAGGTGATTGAGATAGTTTTTTTTTGTAGAGACAAGGTTGCGAACATTGCGAAATATCGCAAACACAGTCTGAAGAGCATATTGTTTGTAGAGGTGCTATCTCGATAACGGTATGCCCTGTCGTATCAAATATTTGCTCTTCGTTCTCAGTAGCGACTTTTTTATAAATTAAATTTATTCTCCAAAATTGGATCTTTGAATAATGCCAAGCGCGTACATTTTTTGATATTACAAATAGTTTTTGCGTTATGTGAAATGCAATTGTACCAATTTAAAAAAATCCTAAATCACATTTTCTCAAAACGGCTTCTGAATTGGGTTTTTTAATTGTATCTTCTTGTTTAAGAACGTAAATTTTGGCTAAAATATGACATAAGTTAAATTTTATTAAATTTTCTGCAATTTCGAATCTGCTTTCTTTTAATTTTACTGCTTTTTACAGTAGCCATCTTTTTGCTATACTTCAAACGCTATCATTCCTTGCATTCATAATTTTGTCTTTTTCTATTCCCTTCCAATCGGTTGCCTGTACTCGTAAAATATCTTTCATCTTCAGCAATAGGTAGGTCTCCGGGCGATGGAGATTTACTGTGGCGCTTTGAAAAATAACATTTTCGAAACGAACAATCTCTTCGTCTGATGAGAATCGCTTGTAAGCAAACGGTTGTGTCGCGCATATCAAACGCGATTATTGATTTTTGATGTATGCATGTGAGATATTGACAATACTGTGTTGGTGAAAAGAGGAAAAGAGGATTTACAGGTAAAGGAGGTAAAGAAGATTTAGAGGTAACATTGTCTAAAAGAATAGGAAATTGTTACTGGACTTTTCTATGGAAATATGTCAGTATCACTGTACGAATGATAATAAAATACCAGTTTTCAATTACAGGTAATTATATCCGTCATGGTCCACGATTGTCTTTGTTGTTAAATGGAATTTCTTCGCCTCGCCGCACCCGGCTGTACCCGGGCTTCGCTACGCCCTGAATCGTCGTCCCCGCCTTTTCTCTCCGCGCCATGCCCTGCCTTAGCCCCTTACCCCGCCTGATGCATCGCTTCGTGCCTCACCACCCTTCTTCCGCTTACGCCGTCTCGGGTTGTACCATCCTACCTCCCCCGCATCGCACCACCTCCCCTCATCTCGCCACACCCCAACCCATATACCCCGTCCTCGCCTCGCCCCATCTCAGTCCTCTTGCCCCATCTCGCCTCACATCACCTTACCTCATCCCACCTCACCCCCTCTCGCCACGCCCCATCCCACATAGCCCTCCCAGTCCCACCTCTCCTTGCCCCACCTCACCATTCGCTGCGCCCTGCCTCACGCCGCTGCGTTCCGCCTCGTACGATCTCGTGTTGCCTCGTCGTCCTTCGCCACGCCCCAACTCAGCATCCGCTGCCTCGACTCACCTCACTTTGCCCCAACATAACACCCCTTGGGCCACCACTCCTCGCCTCGCTTGACCTCTTCAACTTGCCCCGCTCCGCTCTGCAATGCCTCATCCCTCCCCGCCTCCCCGCCAGGTACATCAAATTCACACGCCTGTCTGGAGGAGAAATCTATCGAATGGCTGCTCTGATCGATTCCTTTTCGTAGTTAATCCGATCAACACCAGGCGAATACCGGGTCAGAATCCTAACAAACGGGCCACGGACCGCGCGCGATCTTTCCTTCCTCTTCCTTGTCCTATCCTCACTCCTTACTCATATACACACACACTCACACTAACATGCAGCTACTCAAGTCGCAAGACCATTCGGCGGGAAGTTAGGGCTTGTCCCGGCAGGGGCGATGCCAAGCTGGTGAGAGATTCCAGGGGAAGCCCCGCTAGCCGACGGTAGGCCGGCGCTGGATCTCGCCATTAAGCAGGGGAAGATCATCGCCAGCTTCCGAAAAAAATGCAGTACTCTTATGGGATCAAGCATTTGACGCGCCCAGAATCACTAATCAATGAATCAAACACTGTTCGTCCCAACCTCCACCTCCTTCGTCCCGCCCCGTCCCCGTCTCCCCGCCCTTCCCGCGACTCGCATGGGCGCGCGCGCGCGCCCGCCCGGAGAGCCGGCAACGCTTTGTCACCCGCGGTTTTATTTCGCGGCGCAACGCACTCGCCACGCCACGCCACGCGTCGTCACGCCACGCTGCGCTGCGCCTGCGATGGGCTCGTCTCGCTACGTGACGCCACGCCCCCACGCGGCATGTCATGCCCCGCGCGGGCACGCCGCGCCGATGCACGTTGGCGATGCTCAGGCTGGCGAACAATCAGGAAACAAAGGAATTTCACGTTGCGTGCAAAGCACGAAACCACTGGTTTGTTTGCTACTTGCATTGTGTTTTGACTATGCGAATGCGTTGGGGAGCGGGTTTAGAGTTACGCAAGGCGTAAATGACACCCCGATATGAAATGCACAATCCTTCCTGCATTTGCAGCAAATTATTACATTTATACCTTGAGTGGTGCTGCCGAAGTTACAGACCAGGCATTTGAATCTTGAAATGCAAGCATCCCTGCGTTTCCATGGAAATTAATAATAATATTTATCTATTAGCCCCGATTGACTTGCTTCGTTTCGACGAACGATTTCGCGAGATTTAGTGAACGCACGCAGGCGCTGAGGTAGCAGAGCCGGTATGCGCATACGCGCGTTTGCTAAAACACCCGAAATCGTTCTGACCTAACCTGGAGGGGTCTCTCCAGCCCTCCCCATTGCTTCGTCTTCCGTCCCACCCGACACCCCGCGGGGGGGGTCATGACCACGTAGGTGGGTACGATCTCTGGTGAGGAGTTGTGGGCGTTCACCCGGAACCTGAGTTTTACGGGCGCACTCACGCCGATAGTCTCAAGGTGGAGGCAGTAATTAGACGAGAACGCTAAGCTCCTAGTTGTCGGTTCGACCCGGCAACCCACCAGTTGGGCCCCTGGCGCGTAGACCTTAAGGCAGGATTGGGTAAAGGAGACCCTTTGGGGTACTTTGGAATCTACGTACAGAAGTCCGGCCGGAAATTACCTACCGTCGGGTTGCCTTGCTGACCCTCTGACCCAAGCCGGTAGCCCAAAGGTGGGGAGACGGGATGGGGGCCTCGAGCCGTCTAGACCTTAGTTGGAGTGGCTCCCAGTTGGGCTCTTGGTTTTGTCGTGGCAGTGACCCAGTACTCTCGCCATAGAGTAGGGACTTGGTGTCCCGGCGCATGTAAGTGGCGTGTTGTCATACAGGCAATATTGTCTCCGGTACTTCAAATAGCTAGTAACTCTGAGCTGGGAGGGCGGCCCTAGACCTAGGTATTGTGTGGGGAGGTTGTTGTGACGGCTAACTGCGTTCCGGCGGGATCCAGATGTTAGTAAGAGGGTGTACTTGAACACAACGAGGGTGCGGATTAGAAGATAGCGCCTAGGAGCCCACCCTGGCTCTTCGGTCCCTAATACAGTACAAGTGCTGGAGATGCCAATTCCGGCATAGCACATCTTTACATTTACGATATCCCACCCGACAGGCACTGCCCTATTCCTCCTCGCCTTCTACCGGCCCGCCTCACTCTGCGACGCCTAGCCCCTCATTTTTAGCTGCCATTACCGCTTCTACCACCGACGTTGCTCTGAGTGGCTGTGAACAGATGCATTGCTGGATTCTCTCAGCAAACTTCCAGTAGGAATGTATAACGCACGTACGCGAGGGTGCAGATACCTGGAGAGGGAAAACTGCAAGGAGGTCGGCGCCGGATCTCACTTTCCATTGAGGGAGATACAACGCCACCTTCCGAGAAATAACATGTACGGCCCTTACGGGACTAATCATCTTAGCCGCTGACATATCGTGAAACATCAATCACACTAATTTCTATTGTTCCTACCCGAAGGAGGAACCGAATTAGCTTTCACATCGCATTGCTCGATGAACACTAGTGCACCGCCCAGGAATTTCTTGGGCAGCTTCGCGGTACTACTTGAGGGGAATCCCGTCCGTCGACTGGGTCTTCCAAAGTTGTGGAGTTGAAGATTCTGTTAATCTTTACCTTTTTCAACAGCAGAGAGTTAGTGCCTGCCTTCTCTTCCCGCCACTTTACTCTTTAAGTACCCAGCTCACCCGTCCACAGGATGTGAGAGTTGTTTGGTCCAGCGTAGAGTAATTTACGAATAGTCTTTAAAACGAACGGAGCAGTGTTCCAAATCATATCTCTCGCTTCGATGTAAGTGCACCTCTGCCCAGTGGAGTGGTGCTGCCTCGTACAAGCATGACGAAATTTTAATTGTCTTTTCTTCAAGAATTTGACCGTGGACATACGCTTTAGGTGCGAATCAAATTCGCCAAGTAGTAGTTGATATGTGTTGACGTGGATTTTCAATTTTCCACCTACATTGGATTGCGTTCATTACATTGGCATATTCTGAAATGTTTACATAATACAAGCTTTATTTGAACAAATATATAATATTTAAACAACAAATATATAATAAATTTGTATTTGCATGTGCACAATAAGGTTTTGATTCAGGAAATCCTGTTTTTGAAACAAACCTGGAAATTAGACCCTCCTGTATGTAATGAACTAAAATACAACCCTTTATGAGGCTTAATAGAAAAAAGTAGAATACAAAGTAAGAATGAAAGCAGAATACAATGAAATTAGAAATAAAGCATGGAGAGATCTGTATCTGTATCATACAGAAGAATAATTTCATTTAATAGAAGTTTGCTAACAATAAGTATACTCGTACATGAAAAATTAATGTGCTTAAAATTATCTCTCCCTCTCTTCCTCTCTCTCTTTCTCTCTCTCTCTCTCTCTGTCTCTCTGTGTGTCTTTAAATCTGTAGGAATTGAGTTTATAAAGGGATTTGCAACGTTTTCGTACAACTCGATTTTACACAACAAATAAGACGTACGCTGTGAAAGAATGTTCCACCTTTGAATTGCAATGCAAATATTAAGTAAATTTACAAAAACGGGCACATTTGAACTGCGTCCTAAGACATCGCCCATACCTCCGCCTCACCTGTCCTGATCTCGCGCCTAATGCAGTGGTGCATGTGCACCGGGCCGTCGCCGCCGCGCGTTTCATCTATCACGTAAATTGGCACGTGGCTCGCTAATTCCAAGACACAAAGCGTGACAGTCGCACAGAGGACGCGGGGGATAATTACTCACTCCCGCGTAATTGCGACTGCTGAATGGCGCGGGCGGCCGCCGCCACCGCAGGGGGGGGAGGGGGCGAGAGGTGCTTGCGGAGGGGGAGCCCTCCTTCAGAGCGCCCTCCGCTGGACCGCGTCGCTTGACCAGCAAGGGCTGCGCGCAAGGTGATGTTTGCAGCTGTCTAGAGGAGTGCTCGCTTGCTTAAGTATAATACGGAGGATTAATATAATATAGTAAACACTCGTTAACACGAATCCCAAGGGACCGCAATAATCGGAGTTCGTGTTATAAATGTGCGCGTTATCCGAGAATTATAAATGTCCGTATTACCGTAATCCAGGGGCGGCTCGTCCTAAGGGGCCACAGAGGCCGGGCCCCACCAATATTTAATAAAGCACAAAAATGTTTATATATCTTTACAGTAATCTCTTTGTCATAATTGTAGTTTTTCATTGGAATTCTTTATTTGTGAAGATCGACAATTCGTCCCCAGAACTCATTCCAAGTCCCAATAACCAAGAATTGACGGTCATAGTTCCTTGCCGCACTCAAAGATAGCGTTAGTAGTGTACAAGGGGCCCGACCTGCGTGGGCCCCAGAGCGGTAACCCCACTCCGTTTACAAGGCCAGCGCCCCTTCGTACTGGGCGCGACAACTGCTTGCTAATTTTAGCTGTCCTAGGGGCCCGCACCAGCGGGCCCTTCGCAGAGAAACGGCAGTCTAAGCGCGCCGTTTTCAAAGTGCACGTGATGTTCTGCGCGCTGTAAGATGAACTCAGTGGATTCATTACACTGTTTTCCGTTTTCTTCACTCAGATTTGAAGAAAAAAATTATATTAAACGGTTAGGAGCACATCAACTGAGTGACTTATCATTTACACAAGTTGATGGAAAGAAGAAACAAACATTCTGTATTTCGAGGTTTCAGAAAAAAATCATGGTTGACTGTGAGTGAAGAAAAACAAAGCTAATTTTGCTTTTATTGTTTATTATTTGGTGAGGAATTGTGGACGACAGTAGGCTGTAAGGATATGAAACATTTGAGCGAAAGGATAAAAAAACACGAAGAAATTGCACTGCGTTTAGAAAATGCTTGCAAATTCAAAACACTTGGAACTGTGAACATTGTTGTACAGATTGATTCGGCCATGAAAATTTGAATCAAGAAACATAATGAACAAGTCGCAAGAACTAGACATATTTTAGGTAGAATAACTGAGTGTTTAGTTAAGTACCATGGCACTCATCATTCATGAACTATTAGCATTGAGAGGGCATGATGAATCTGAAGATTCAAAAGACCGTGGCAATTTTTTAGACATCGTTACTCGGCAATCTAGATAGTGTGTAAGATGATCATTTAAACAATTCACACATGACAAAGAACGAGCTGCTATATGTATGAAGTGTATTTGGAGGAAATGAAGAAAGACATGTAGCTGACTATTTCTCTGCAAGCCGATTAAACAATTGGCATAACAAGTCGAAGTCAACTTGTCTTAATTTTACGATACGTTCCCCTTTCGAACTTTTATCATTCCGAAAAATAAGCTATGGCATTAGCATAATTTTTGTAAAAAATCTTTTGTTTCCATTGACATACTAATATTTGATTAAATGACTTAATAAAAATTCCTACTCTTGTTTTTTGTGCAAAACTTATAGATTTAAAAGTATAATTAATTGATAAATAATATTAATTAACAATTGATTAAATGACGATTCTTTAATTAAATAAGTTATTGATTCTGAGATGATATTCGTGCTTTTACACCTGGCTCCACTCGGAAAAAAATGTCACAAGCCGCCACTGCCGTAATACCTTGCTGGGACTGAAGTTTTGTTCGTATTATGACGAAATTCGTGTTAAGCGAGTTCGTGCTAACTAGGGTTTACTGTAATAATAACAATAATATGAGTCTTAAATACAAGAATTTGATAATTGAGGTCAGCCGAATGTGGGGCATAAAAGCATAAGTCGTCCCGATGGTTATCGGAGCTCTGGAATTTGTTCCACAAAATGTTTGTAAGAACTTGGCTAAACTTCCAGGTCATTCAAAAGTCTGGGAAGTAGAAGAAATTGCTTTACTTGGAATAGCCTGCATTTTGTGCAAAGTGTTGTGGAGGCACCGACAGTCCCTAGATCTGCTCCGTAGGTAGCTGATTGTAATCCGAAGTAGACTTTGTAATCAACCGACTCATGACATCTTTAGTTGCGAATTAGAGGTAAAATAATAATAATAATAATAATAATAATAATAATAATGATGATGATAATAATAATAATAATAATAATAACTCCACCTAGGGAGTACACGACCTTGCAGTTGGTGGTGGAGCTTGAGTACCCCCATGAGCCTTAAAGCTATGTCAGTGGTAGCCTAGCTACCGGTGGGGCCTCCCTTGCTGAATGGGTTGAAGGTGAGGGGTCAGACGAAGAAGTACTCCATTTTGAGGAGAGTGGGAAGTAAGTAGAGAGGGAAGGGTCATGAACCTTTGGACTTCCTGTTGTCGGCCCATAGAGGGTACAGGAGAGAAACTGGTTTGGCACACCAGGCCACTGATTAGAGTGGAGGCCCGAACCTTGCATTAGCCAGCGAAGGAGGCTGCCTTCAGCAGTCAGTGAAAATCCCGTAGGGTTTAGTAATGCCGACTGGCGATCGGAGGGACCCCTTGCTGGGCCCTGCGGGGGGATGCCCCGAGGCCACTGTGGGTCGCAGTAACGGATGGCAGGAAACAACCCGAGGGTTAAGTGTGATCTGTGAACTCGAACTTGCGTCCTGCGAATCTTCAATTCAAACCAATGAGCAAAATGGATAGAACAAGCAATGTAATGAATCTTAACGTGCCTTGTTCTACCAATGTCCCATACCTGCTCAGAAACCGAGCTAATGTCACCTTGTCGACGTCTGGCCATCCCACGGATGCTAGTCCCAGGGACCCAGAGCCGGCAGTAGCTCGAAGCCATCGTCAGAGATGGACCCGGGATGAATTAAAGGAGGTGATGTGGTGCTTTTACTACGCAAAAGCGAAAAATGGGGGCTCTGAAATAGAAGTTTTCAAGGTATGGAGAGAGCGGAACCCAGATATGAGACCTACCCTAGACTCAAAGAAGCTTGCCAGTCAACGACGATTCATACTCAGCAGTGGAAAATTCACAGCAGATCAACTTGCTGACATTGAGAGAAATGCGGAATATGTACTTCGCTCGAACAATCCACATGACGAACATGTAGAACTTGAAAATGATGATCCCGTGGAAGGTTCATCGCTTTCCAGTGAAACACACGTCAGTGGTGAAAACTCATCTGGCAATGAATTACACGATAAGGACATGATGCGAAATCTCCTTCGGCGCGAGATAGAAAGAGTTAGTCAACTTCCGTTTGAATCTCGCGAACCGTTGAGGAGAATATACGAAAATGCCAAAGCTAAAAGAGTGATAGAAACAGTGAATTCTGTCTTAAATGAGGTGGTGGAGGCCCCAGGCAGAGATCTAGATATTACTGAAATCAATCACATCATATATGCAACTGGATATCTAGTATCTCAGATAATTTTGGGGCCAGCCAAGAACACCGACGGCCGACAGCAAAACAGAGTAAACAGCTCTGTACCCCCATGGATGAACAGAATTATGAAACGGATAGCCGACACCCGGCGTGAAATATCATTCTTAGCTGAGGCATCTTCTAAATCAACGCACACCTCTAAAGTTCAACGAAAAATATTCAATGTTGAACAAAAATACCAAATTGAAAATGACACCAGCAGGCTAATGGTAGTTGAGAAGCTAAAAGAGAAAATTCAAGCATGGGCTCAACGAATAAGAAGGTACAAACGTAGAATAGATTTCCGTGTACAGAACCGGTTGTTTGAAACAGACGCGAAGAGATTCTATCGCAATCTGACTCAAAAACCGAATGGCAAAGCTGTTACTCCTTCAAAAGATGACGTCGAAGCATTTTGGGCAGGAATCAGGGAAGAGAGCAGATCCTACAACAAAGACGCATCTTGGCTTCAATCTGAAGTTGATGCTGCCGATGAACTTGTAGAAACAGTGGAAGATGTTCACCAATTCTCGGAAGAGGACCTCTTCCAAGCAATTAAGAACATGGGAAACTGGAAGTCCCCCGGGATTGATAAGATCCAGATTTATTGGATTAAGAAATTAACAGCAATACATTCTCATCTAGCAAAGGCTGTTAATAAAATTTTTGAAAACCCAAAGGAAATCCCGGAATGGCTCACACGCGGCATCACGTATTTGCTACCCAAAGCGGGAGACAGCTCTTTGGCGAAGAACTACAGGCCAATTACTTGTCTGCCAGTACTGTACAAAGTTTTAACTGCAGCTATAGCTGACAAAATGTATAGACATCTAGATAAGAATCATCTAATGCCAGCTGAACAAAAAGGATGTCGTAAAGGCTCTTATGGGTGTAAGGAAATCTTGTTACTGAATAAAGTCATCTTGAATGATGTAAAGAAACGCAAACGTAATTTGAGCATGGCTTGGATTGACTACCAAAAGGCCTTTGATAGTGTACCACACGATTGGATTTTGAAGACCCTGGAGATCTATCGATTTCATCCTAGACTTGTTGAGTTTTGCAAGGCTAGTATGAAGTCGTGGAGTACCAGGTTACTAATCCACAGCGGAAAGGAAGCAGTAGAAACCAGAAGTATTCAGATTAACAGGGGTATTTTTCAAGGAGATTCACTATCCCCTCTGCTGTTTTGCATTAGTTTGATCCCACTATCGAGACAGTTGTCGCAAGCTGACTTTGGTTTTAAGCTCCATGGTGATGAAAGGCCAGTATCACATTTGTTTTACATGGATGATCTGAAAGTGTTTGCCAAGAATGAAGCGATTCTCTCCCAAATGCTGTCTGTCGTGAATGACTTTAGCAATGACATCTGCATGAAGTTTGGTCTTGACAAGTGTGCAAAAATCAATTTAAAAAGAGGGAAACTCACAACGTCTGAGAACATTGAAATTGATACGCACACTGTGATTCAAGATCTTGAGCCAGGTAAAACTTACAAATATCTGGGCATTGAAGAATGTGAAACCATCTCGAATGACAGAATGAAAGAGAGAATTCGTAGGGAGTATTATAGAAGAGTGAGACTGGTCCTGCAGTCCGCTCTGAATTCCAGGAATAAAATATCTGCAATAGGTAGTTTGGCGGTACCTGTAGCCGAATACAGTTTTGGACTAGTGGACTGGACTGAGCAAGAAATTCGCACCATGGATCGAAAAACCAGAAAACTGCTGACAATGCATCATGTTTCCCACCCTCGAGCTGATATACATAGACTTTATGTGGCACGTAAGGGAGGAGGAAGAGGCCTCAGACAAATTGAGGCCTCCTGGCACAACGCAATAGTCGGATTGGGTAAGTATGTAGTCAGCCATCAAGACGACCCTCTAATGAGGCAGGTCATGAAATCTGACCGAAGAATGGGAAACAGAGGCATTGTTAGTGTAGCAAGAAACATTGCGAAGAAAACTAGGCAAGACACGTCGAATAACACAGACACTGAACTTCTGATGCTGCTAAACATGAAGTGTGAGACACAAAAAATGTTAAAGAAATCGTGGAGAGACAAACCACTCCACGGTCAATACCTAAAAAGGATGGACAAGGTGCAGATCAATAAAGATCAATCATTTATGTGGCTTAAAAGGGGAAGGATGAAGCCAGAATCGGAAGCACTTGTAATAGCTGCCCAAGATCAGGCCTTGAGAACACGACATTATGATAAAGCGGTTCTCAAAATTTCCCAAGATGACAAATGCCGCATTTGCCTGGAGCAAGTAGAAACCATTGATCATATTGTCTCAGCTTGTCCAATCCTAGCAAAGACCGAATACCTTAAAAGACATGACAGGGTGTGTAGCTACCTCCACTGGCAGATCTGTACCGCCCTCGAAGTTCCAAACACATGCCCCAAGTGGTACGAACACTCACCGAAACCGGTGACGTCTGTTGGATTGTGTACGATATTGTACGACCAACAAATTCAAACTGATCGCACGATAGCGGCAAACAAACCGGATATAGTTATCCGGGATTTGGCGAAAAAATCGTGTTTACTTATCGATGTTGCTGTACCTTGCGATCAAAACGTCGTTACCAAGGAGGCAGAGAAACGTCTTAAATACAAGAGTTTGGAAATCGAGATCAGCCGAATGTGGGGCGTAAAAGCACAGGTCGTCCCGATAGTTATCGGAGCTCTGGGATTTGTTCCGCAAAATTTGAGTAAGAACTTGTCTAAACTCCCAGGTAATTCAAAAGACTGGGAAGTGCAAGAAATTGCTTAATTTGGAACAGCCCACATTTTGCGTAAAGTATTGTAGAGGCACTGATAGTCACCGAATCTGCTCCTTAGGTAGCTGGTTGCAACCTGGAGTAGATTTTATATTCAGCCGACTCATAAGATCTTTAGTCGTGATGTAATGGAATAATAATAATAATAATAATTGTGTATATATTAAGGGCGAGACTTAGACCATAGAGCCTGTTCTTCTGCTTCACCACTTGATTGTACGTTTATGCAGAGTAGTAGCATTTAAGAGTGGGCAAGCTGCACTTTTACATATTCTCGTATAGTAGTGAAGTTACTCATTTTCCCGTTTCAGTATTAAAAGAAATTTAATATTGTACTTTGTATATCAAAAATGGAGATTGCAATGACATTTTTGATTGTTTTTAAATTTAACGTCTAAAATAGTAAAAATTCTAGGAAGTATTTGCAACAGATAGAAGTACTATGACAATAAGCAAATTCTTTCGGCATTTCCGTACTGAATCAAGAAAAAAAGATGATAAATATCAATTCAAATGGACGTCAAAACACCAGTTTAAATGTAAAACAATGTTCAACCTGCCTGCGACGTATACACTCATGCCAATGCGGTAATGCATTCAAACGTTACGACTAAGACGTCACATCTAGACTTGCAAAGGGAAACCCGTATTTCTGAGCGCTCTTAGCTAGTGGCTCGGTCTTGAGGTTTCTAGCAGAGCATGCCGTGAGACGCTTTGTTCATGCCTGGCTGGATGTTGCGGGATTCCATTGATTTGTCTGAAACTCGGAGGACTGAATATAAGACAGATACTTTTCTCATAGGATTGGCGTCCATTAAATAATCAATATCCGGTATATTTTTTCTGATATACTTGCTTCGATGATAAAAAGTATGTTTTGAATGTAGAATATTGAAAAATGAAGTTGAAGGAAAACCCATTTGAATGCAGACAATATTATTTCAGCGTCAAGTTGTTTGATTTAAATGTTAAACTGGTGAAAATACGACGTCCACCGCAAAAAATATTAATCTCTCATTCTCTGTAAAGTGGAGTAAAAAGCTAAGATCATACTATTAATGCCGATATATTCATTTACAGTAATGAAAACTATACAAACGCAATGGTATATGAAACAAAGATATATTTCAAATCCGCCACGTTCACTACACTGCTTATACTGTAAATACAGAACGTAAAATTAAATACACAGAAAGCAAAAATAGTTTGTCAAATGTACAATTCGTGTAAAATTTGAGTCACAAAATTGAAAATATAATTAGAATAATCACAATGGTTAGTGGCCAAGAAAATAGTCGTTAATAAACTTTCGTTTTTGATAGGCGTGAAGAAAAAACGTGAACCAATGTTTGAGAGTCGTGTAAAGTGTGTGTAGAAAATGTGTACGATGAATACTAATTCAATACTATTAAAGGTTTAGGTGTGACTATGTTCTCTGCTGAGAGGGTCAATAATTACTTTCGAAGAAAAGTGGTTTAATACGAAGAGCACAAGTAACGATTATTTTTGTAAACAACAGACTCGCCCTTACAAAATGCTTTGAAAAAGTGAGCACTAAGGAAAAAATCTGCACGTCTCAAAGTAGTTATGTATTACGCAATCATTGTAGAGTAATAATTATTTTTCCTAAAGCTTGCGCCTTACATCACAGTTTAGAATTACGTCACAGTTTGAAATTAGAAGAATCACGCCAACGAGTTTCCCTGCGTTTGATGCAAGGCTTCGTGGTCGGGCTCGCTTTAAAGGAGTGCTTCTCGTAACAAAATGAACCGATCGAAGCCCTACTCTCCAGAACCCGCACCGCCGAGTAAGCAGGCCCGCCCTTTCGCCCTCGCTTTCCTCCCCTCCTACCTCGTGGGCTTGTGCTCGCCGGCTCCCGGGAACTCGCCGCCAGCTGCAGGTAACGCTCGCCAACGTCCGCACATAAAAATTGGCTAATTTGTGGATAAATACAAAAAGGGTCTTTTAAATGTTCAACTATTTATAATAAATACATGTAAGAAATCCCTGAAGGAATCGCGAACATCGACGCTATATTTTGTAACATTACGCGCCTGCTTGCGTCTCGCGAACCTACGCAGCAGCCACGCACGTTTGAAGTATCCTTGGCAGCAGTCCGTACTTAGTTCATATAAGAAGGAGCTGCAGGAGAGCGCGCCACTGTAATAGCCTCCACCACGGTATATGGGAGTTGAAAAGTCCTGGATGGACTGGCGGCGTCGCTGGCAGAGACCGAAGTGGAGGTACCCGGCGGTCACCCCTCGGCAGGTGGATGGGAGGGCGCGGAATGGCGAAGGAAGGTGGAAGATGAGAGGAAGTGAATTGGGGCGGAGAGAATTGGAGTGGGTCAGGTCAGGATAGGTCAGTTCCGATAGCCTCAACTACAAAGGTCATTAGTCCCGTATGTGTAGTGCGTGTTTTTTCATCGGGAGGTGGCGGTGATCTTTTTGCGCTGGAAGGCGAGATCCGGCGCCGATCTACCGTCGACTACCGGGGTTTTCTCCTCAACCAGGTATCTCCCGCCACCGAGCACTGCCCCAGCCGGAACAAGCTCTAAGCTCCTGACTGATCTTCCCGCATGTGTGGTAGTGTAGTGCATGTTAGTGTGCATGTGTGTGTAAGGGGTGAAGACAGGACAAGGAAGAGGAAGCAAAGATCGCGCGGATCTATGGCCCGTTTGGTAGGGTACTGCTCCGGCATTCGCCTGGTGTTGATCGAAGAAACCACGGAAAACTACCGATCAGAGCAGCCGGCCGGTTAGAATTCTCCTCCAGGCAGCAACTGAATTCGACCTAGCTGACAAGCTAGTGTCGAAAATCCTGCCACCGTCAGGACTCGAAACCATGACCTCCCGGTCAGAGGGACTGCAGTGACATCAGTTGATGCACTGAGCCATCTGTCCTGGGTTTAGGTGAGGTCAAGATGGGTGATGTTGGGTGGTCGTATGAGAGTGCATTAGTCCGGATCAGAATAGAACTGGAAGAGTCGTATGAAGGTAGGTAGCAGGTTAGGCAATGGCGAGGTTGTGTAGAGCAAGCGAAGTGGTTGCGAAGCAGGGCGTTGTTGAACGGGATGTGGTGGGAGGGTGTGTGGAGCAACGGATGTGGTTGGGGCAGACAGGGAGTAAAGGAATTCGGAAGACTTTGACTGGAGAGGACCAACTGGGCGGAAATGTGCAAACGAATTTGAAAATAGCAGAAGAATATAGGGTTGGCAGAGACAAAAGAAGAAAGATAAAGCAAGGTGGATAAGGATAGGGACAGACGAGGCAATGCAGATCATTGCAGACGGGATGGCACAATGGGGCACGGAATAGTGGAAGAGCGAGGAGTGGCAGAAGATAATGAAGAAAGACGTTTTGAGGAGGAATGGAACAAAGCGCAGTGCGGAGGGATATATTAGAGCTAAGCAAAGAGTAGAGACTAAGATTGAAACACAGGTAAACGAGGAGTGTAGAGGACAGACGGAACAGTTAGGAGCGCAGAGTAGGGAGAAAGGACGTAACAGAACGGAGATGGAAGGAGCAGGGAATGACTGGAACGGTGCGGGGTTTCGCCCACCTTGGGGTGGGGAGTAGACGGGGGTACTAGCGAAGAGGGGTGGCCGGACAGTGCGTGGCGGGGCGAGAAGAGAGGGGAGGCAGGGCAGGGAAAGAGAGACGAGACGAAGCGAGGTGAGGCGGTGCAAGTCGACGCAAAGCGTGGCGAGAGGCGAGGCGAGGCGAAGAGAGACGAAGAGTGGCAAAGAGAAGCGAGGGGCGAGACGAAGCGAGGCGGTGAGCGCCGGGGGTGGGGCCCAATAAGCGTCGAGGCCAGCCCCCATCAGTCGGAGGGCGAGCGACGCGGCAGTCGATGGACGGCCAGGCCAGGCCAGGCGCAGGCAGAGGCCGAGGCGGCGGCGTCGGGGGCGGAAATTGGACGCGAAAGGCCTCCCGCGGGCGTCCATCGCCCCCCGCCCCCGCCCTCGCCCTCGCCCCCGCCCCCGCCCCCGCCCCCGCCCCGCCCCCGCCCCCGCCCTCGCCATCGCCCTCGCCCTCGGGGCTCTGCGCGCGGCAAGGTGCGGCCTTCTGGGAGCTCCTCATTTTCTCCTTTCTCTCCGGCGCGCTCTCTGGCCCGCAGTCGCTTTTCAAGTCGGTGACACTTTCCGTGGTACATGTGTTAAACTATGCCGTCGCAGGTTCTAGAGTTAGAGTTGACAGTGGTGAAGAACTGGTGGAATATCTTTTGCACGACACTCATTTTTTTTGATTTTACGACCATAAAAAGTTTGGTCATATTCAAATTGAACACTTGCAATTGCTCCATTGAGGTGGTAGGAACCTTTTTATTTAATGTAAAACATAATTTCGTTGATTTATTATTTTTATTTATTTGAAACGTGTTACTGTAGCATTTCTCCATTGTATCGATATGCTTTTTCACATTTGACTTCATTCACAACTTACTGATTTGAATTCGTTTTGAAACGTCACATCAGTACAATACGGTTTGGTGTCGTTTTCATAAAGACCAAGGTCACTGAAGGTGTCAGTGGATGGAAAATCGATACCCTCTTTCTGTTTCTTTGGCCTTCATTCTTCGGGAAAATAATTTCATACATTATGTGAATGACACAACACAATGTTTTGAGGTTTCTTAATTCTGGCCTCGTATTTTATTTAAATATAATCTAAATTTCTTTGATATGCGAACATAGACTACTTTTTCACACAGCTTAATTAAGTTTTTTTCGTCATGTTTGTTTAAAGTTTAATCGTGTCAAGAGTTATTAGCGACAATGTCCTTTTACAAGCGGTTACAGGAAGTAGTGTAGTCCAGGTATTACTACAATCTTTGCAACAGCACAGTAATGGCATTTACAATCACAGCAATTGAGTAATACTAGTCATTTGGGATAACTATAAGAGGGCCGCAGTAAAAGACATTTAATAATTAGTTGCAATTACAATAGTACAGACTAAATTTGATCTTAAAACAAAAATATTAATTTGAGGGATGTGTAGGAAAAATATTTGATTTTAGGATATTTTCGATTTTTTACAAAATTTATGATGTTTTCCTAGTATCCAGGGGATTCCAGAATTTTCATGAACCATTTGTTTGGCATTTCTAGTGGAAATAATTCACTTTGGATCTATAAGGAATTGCATCTCCAAGGAATACATGTGAAAATTTATATTTACAAAGGATGAGGAAATTTAGGAAAGGAGAATGATAACCCACGTTTCAATGAACTTTGAGTTTGCGCACACTTCAGGAATGGTACACTTTCTCTCATAATCGCTCCACCAAACTCTTTTTGAATAATGTGTTAGAGCTAGTTATTGGTTATGATTTGCTTTTTGAATCACTGATTTTTCTCATGTTTCAATTTTCAGATGCTTCATTTCTTCCCATTATATTTCATATTATCTTTGTATTTCTTTATGATAGGAACAGAATTCGTGTAAGGATGAGTGTAAGTAATTGTATGGAGAAGAATGTATTCGTAAGAAAGTTCGTGATAAGGAAAGTGGGATTTGGAGAGGCGATGTTGATCTTACTGAGTTTTTCATTTCAAGATAGGGTGCGATCTCCAGGAAGGCTGCTACTCTGTGCAAGGATTGCTGGAAGTGTTCTGGAATGTCTTTGGTAAACCTAATTGATTCGATGGTCTATAGAAAATGGAGATTTGAGTTCGAATTCATAATGAGGTAGGACTGAGGTTTCAATGAGATAGAATTATGAAGTTACGTATATTTCATGAAGATTTTCTAACTGACGAAAACAAAACATTCACGAAATTTGGAAAAGAGGATGGTTTATTTAAATGTATCTGTTATTCTGTTACTACCTTCCTTTTTCTCATTTTTTAGCATATCTTTACCATATTAAATACAAGGAATTAAACTCATAATTTAGATCCAATTATAAATTGGTGATTGATAATTTGGATCATATTTTAATGTTAATGGTAATTTGCTGTCACGGTTAAATCGCAAATAGAAAACAACCATGATTTCCACAGGACCATAACTCACAACCAAAGAGCTATTCAACTTCTGCGCTACATTAGTATGCAACCATTGGTATATTAGTTCACTGTAATATTTGTTGCTCATTTAAGAAAACAATTACTTTTCCCTTTCTTGTTAGGGAGTAGAGAAAAAGTTATGTTGCGAAAAGAAAAACAGCAAGTTTTTGGCAGAAACACTCTTATTACAGGGTCCTGGTAACGAAAAAGTGGGTACATCCAGTTGCTAAATTTAGAAATAAAATCCTCTATCACGTGGTGTAGCCACAACCCATGTTTTGTGGGTCCTTGATGCCGAAAAATCCTTGACGGCTAAACGTCTGACTGTCCGTCGTTGTGTCCGTTCGTCTGTGCCGTTTTTGAACAACCCTAGCAGCTAAACCGTTTAGCAGCTTTTTTTTCAAAATTGATATTCCCCTAGCGATCTGACTGACATCATGGCACTTTGAATTTGAAACCGATATTTTAATGTTGTGGAGTACTTTACATGACCTGGGACATTTTTGAAATTTAAAAAAATACTCTATCGTTTTTGATTAAATTTTTTTGTTAGATAGTGTAAAGGACATATATGAGAATGATGTATATCTCATGTTCGTTAAAAACCTTGATTTTTTTTAAAATTGCAAGTTCAAGTCCAATTTCAATTCTTTGGCGAGTCTTCCTACAACTAAAATACTAAAGATACAGATTTTTTCCCTAAATGAAATCTGTTCGTTAAAGATAGATTTTGAAATAAGATCATGTACTATTTTTGGAAACTATGAGTACTATTCGCGTAATATTGCGTGAAAATACGGATGAAAAAATACGTGCTGTTTTAGCACCACGAGTTAATTCCGACATCGGAAAAAAATCGGATGTGGTGCCCAAAAGTATTTTTTCTCAACCGACAGCTATTGTTTATTCCTTTGAGTAGCGAGGATTGTTTTGGCAGTGTAGATAGAAAGAAAGACCGATCACGGAGCGCCTGTAGCATGGCGGGTCGTTGCCAGCAAAGCCACTAAACCCTCCGCCCGGATTGCAAAGTCCGGGGATCGAAGGCGAGCTCCCCGGCTCGCAAACCCCAATCCGTGGCCACACTTCTTTCCGCGGACATCCAGTAAATTGTTCGTAATTCTTAGCGCCTTCACTCTCTTTTTTTCTACCCCTTGCCCTCGCCCTCTTGCTATCTCTGCTCCCCTGCTCATTTGACACTCTCTTGCTTCTTATTGCCGTTATTGCGCTTTTTCGTTTCTCTCTTCTTCCCTTCCCCGCTTTCCCATTCTCTGTCTCTCTCTTACTTACTTACTCACTCACTCCCTCACTCTCAGTATCTTTGCTCACTTATTCTTTCCCTCGCTCTTTTGGTCTCTCCTCTCTCTCCCCCTCCCTATCTCTCAGCCGTCCCTTACTCTCTTACCCCTTTCTGGCTTCTACTTCTCTCTCAATTCTCGTTACTCTCTCTAGGTCTGTTGTTTTGTCTCTATTCGCGACTTTCTTGTTTCCTCAATTTTTGCCTCTTTTCTCTGCCTTTAATGCTCTTTCTAGCTTTTACTCAAGCTCACACTCTCTTCTTTCCTCTTATCGTCTCTTTTTTTGCTGCCATCTCTCGCACTCCCTTTTATTCGCTCTCAACCTCTACCTCCTCTTCTTTCACTCTGTAAGTCTCCTTCCCCATCTCTTTTTCTTCGTCTCTGTCATTCCGTTTAACTCATTCTGTCTCACTCACTCTATTTCACTTACTGCGTCTCACTCCCTTTCACTCATTTCATCCCACTTACATCTTCTATCTCCTTCTAGGACCGAAATTCTCCCGCCAGCGTGCTGCAACTGATCCATGACGCAACTTGCCTCGGAAGCTTCGACGTAATGAAGCTGAAGCCGCTGATCGGAACGAATGAACATTGTTTTGAACCACATAGGGCTCTACTTTTCAATCAAGCTCACCATCGAGAATGCTCCCTCCAAGCTCTTGTTTCTGTGTAGGCTGGTATAGGAAAATCGAATATTGAAGGGGTGAAGTAATTCGTTGAATATCAGAGCAGATGAACTCGCTTTGCATACATTTTCATATCAATGAAAACTCCACATGGAAACGTGAACAGTTCACAAAATAATTTTTCTTATATTCTAGAAGTTTTAGAACCTACTAAAAAGTTCATGAAGACCACTTTGCAAAAAAATCAGTAAAAGTTACTCTTTAAAATTACTAAGCAGTTATAATTTGCAATTTAATCAATAACTGTCGAGAAAACTAAACAATTTGACTCATTCAAACTACAAATTATTTTTAATTGTTTTAGTTTTTGAAAAGACGTTGATCATTTGAGTGATATCACGTAGGTTCATCTTAAAAGAAATTTAATTTCAGGTTGTGTCACTTTTTATTTTATTGTTTCACTCTTTTATTTCATTTCCATGAGTCAAAATATACTTTTTCCAACAATCCAATTAATTATCTATTATATCTTCTTGTTTGTATTTAAAATTTATGGTTTTCGGTTACAGACATGTGAGTCATTAAGGTGAATTTCTAGAAACTTATATTAAACTATCATTCCATCAGTATAATTAAGATAATTTTTCATAAATACTAAATTCATTTCATTGTTAATGTGAATTTGTGATGTAGATCTTTGCTGTTGTCAAGCGCATGATCCTAGGAAACGTAACTTCATTATCGAAAGAAAGAACTAACATTCTTTATTCGAAGTCCAACAATTAATTTATTGTCTTGTTTAATGTCTATTTCTAAATCAAATCTCATTCGTTGAGTAAAAAATATTAGTTATCGTTCTTCTTTGTAACAATATACTTGGCTTTCTTATAGCAAAGCGGTTGATCGTAAGCGACAGTAAAATATTTTGCAAAATTAATTCACGGTAGGACGAGACCTCATCATCTTCTCTTTTGGAACTTCTTTTATTACGCCGGAGTTATCAAGTTGGTCTTCTTGGGCGGAATTCCTGCGAAGCAACAAGCGAGGTTGGCAGAACTTGCGCAGGAGGCAGCGCTGGCGGGAAGTGACGCGCTGACTGATGTGCGTCTCCCGACCGCCAGCCCTCAGCCGCTGCGAGGGCCTTCTCTCCCTCCGCCCCGCGGGCAACAATGCAGCTCCTGTCAGAGAGGGAAGCTCAGCGTCTCACCTCTCTCAACTCTCCCTTCTGTAAAGAACCGGTTGCGATAGTGCAGCGGGAAGACCGTTGCCTCAGCCGCATCGTTGGCAGGGATGTTCTGTTGACTTAGGTATTCTTCGACCAATAATTAACCGTCCTCCGCTTTAAAGCTTCATTCAGCTCTCCTTGTTTATAGAGCCATCTTTACGTCCGTTGTTCACACATACGCTTGTCCAGTCTGGTGTAATGCCTACAACAGTCAACAGAATTCAAATATTCCAAAATAAGGTCATCAGAACAGCAGTTAACGCCCTTAATATATAAGCAATACAAAATCTTCACAAAGACCAAGCCATAGAACGCGTTCTAACATATATTACTAAACTTTCTCACTACATTCTTCCAAAATCTTCTCTCAGTTATCAGTGCATCACATTCCAATTTAGGTAAAGAGCATCCCGTAGAACCTTGTGTACGTAACCAACTCCCCTTTCACACCTTCCTCCGTAATCTGTCTGATATTAGGTAATGAAATAAATACTTCTCCCATTAGCAGTCAACAATAAGTACACCTCCACTTAAAAAGTCGCACTGATTAATTATAATGTTTAAAGGGAGGTCGCCGTAGCTACCCCCTTCGCATATTTTTTGAATGAAAATACTCGCTCCTTGCAAATTAGAAGCCGTATGGCTGAGCGTTGTATAATCGTTTCATTATGCAATATTTTTTTTAAATGTTCTGTTGAGCGTCCAAATATTTGATTGCAACATTTCATTGCAGCACTCTCTTGTTATCCAATACAATTTGACATAACTCTCTCCTTCTACCGCAAGCTGTGTTGCCAACTCACGAGGCTTGGGGGTATTGGGCTCGTCCTTCCTGTTTCAAGCGCAAATATTTACCATGTTTACTCTAAGATGGCTTCAAATACGTTGACCTTAGACAATGAGATTTATACCAGTTTTTCCCAGAACTCTCATGAACGTGATGGTTATATTGTAGCTCAGTTTGATGATTTAATTTCTTCGAAATTAATTATAAATAAAAGTCAAGTGTTTACTTATTATTTTCATGAAAATAATTTGAACGGTTTAGGCGTTAGTGTTGACTAGGAACGAACGGATGGACGACTAACATTATTTTGCCATTAATTCATTTTCATTACCAAGAATCAACAAAACAAGATTCTGTTCACACATCTTGCTAAAGAAAAATAATTTACTATTAAAAGGAACAAAATGATCTACTTTTTGTTACCAGGGCCCGGCAAAAAGGGTTTTTCTGTCGAAAAATCGCTTTTTTTTCTCGCAGAATTAAAATAGTTCCTCTTGTAACGAAGTCAAACGAAAGTAAAACGTGCACCGACACAGAACAGGTACATGGATTCAAAATACGTTTTCGCCAATGAAACCTGCGTCTAAGGCATCTGCCTTCCTCTTCCAGATAACTATTTCAATTCGAATAAAAGTCCTACAGGTGCACTATTCCAGGCAGAAATTGGGAGTATAATCTTTCCATTAAGAGCCGCCGAAGTTAAATTTTAGGAAAAAGTGTCACAATTGTATTGGAAAATGAATCATGATTTCACGGTAATACATAATTGATTGTAAGAACAATTGACTGTTGAATTTAAATTAAAATGTATTCTAAATTTTATATGTAACTGTTAATCCTTAGCAAAAGTATAACGTAACATACCTCACCTATTACAAAAGTATTCGCGTTTAAATGCGAGTATTTTATTTTTATTGAGTAATTTTCATTTTACGAATTGCGCATTCATAGTTGTTTGTTTTTTTTTCCAGGTATTTGCAGACTCCTATTTACGCCTCCGCAGCTTCATTGTGCTGATCAGCCGCAAAATTCGTAGCAGCCAAAAGGTTGGATATTGAATACAATATCACAATAACGTCTTTTATTAATTTCATAATTTCAAATCCTCAATTCTGAACACTACTTTGTGTAAATCATTATGATTTGAAATTGCTATTTCTCGTTATAATGTTTGTTTTGCGTTCATTTGCATTTATAATGAAACAAATTGTCTGCAGCAGCAAAAATCCCTGCTAAACCAAACCAACAAAATGGCGCGCACACTGCCCAATAACGATAAAATGCACTTGTATTAACACTCAAATCAACTGAACTGTTAATAAATACAATCTTCATGAATGCTGCAATTACGTAAATATATATAAATATTGCTACAGTTATTGGCTTATAAAAACAAAAAAATGTTGCTTGTATTTACTTTATACGTCAGTGTCAAATATTGAATGGTGGACATAGACTGGTGCCTCACTGTCGTTTTACGTCAGTTGGGCTGCAAGCAGTGACGCCCTGACCACGAGAATTGAGTCGAGAGACTCCTCTCAATAGGCTCAAGCTCCGTTTTTTTGTTTTTTGAGAAGTGGAAATAGCTGACGCCATTAATGAATTGACTAATTTAGTTAATGGGAGATATAGAGTTGTTTAATAAATTTCGGTAGATATTTTTATTCGTGCAGTATATCTTTCTTCATTTGAGTAAAATATGTAATGTGTGTGAAATACATATCTTATTATGTGAAAATACCCTATATTTCTTCTGACTGGGTGCAAAGCCATAAAAAGTGTGATAAAAAATAGCACATAAATGAGCGCCGATACTCACTTTCTAGGAATTATGCGACACACAAAGTGCACTTTCTTTCTTTTTTTTCCAAGGACCACACCTGAATGACAAAATTACTCGAAACGTCAACAAGGATATGAAGACGTGAATCAAAGCGTGACGTTACAAAGGGAAATCTGCTTACAGTTCCTCTTCTGGGAAGATGCACTGGAACATAGGAATCGTTTTGAAAATTCTGAGCTTTTTCGAAAAAATGTGGAAATTATTTATTCCTTCAAATTGTCTTCTTTTATCTGAGCCTTCCTTTGTAAATTTGTAAATAGAGTGGGTGTATGTTCACAAAGTTGTAATTCTTAGAAACTTAATCGGAACTGAATATTGAATAGTCATCGCCACTAACTTTCATGAAATTTTTGTGAATATGTTAGAAAATGTAAGTTGCACTGTTATTCTAGAGTGAAAATATTCCACACAATAATATTTTGCTCATATTGAACAATATTACGTAGTATCATTCTGAAATGTTGTCTCCCTGCGGTGATGAAATATGAAAACAAACTAAACATTCTTTGAGAGCGAATCTTAAGTATCGAAAACGCTTTTTTAGGTGAAAAAGATCTAGAAGACATCTCAAAGTTTTTTTAGTAAGTTGCATCATTTGCCACATCAGTAGAACTATTTTACTGAAAATATGTTATTTCAAAATCTCGCGTGTTAAATTTTTATTTCGAAATAGTTACGCTTCATATGCATACATATGCATCGTATTTTATTCACAAATATTGTTATTATTAAACTTTTTTGCAACTTTTGAACATTCTTCCTTGTATTACTTTTGTAGAAATATTGCATAGTGATGTGTATCTTATAAATGATTAAAAATATATGAAATAATTTGCAGTTATTTCAAAAACGCAGGTAGCGAAATTATTTAAAATCATCGTTTAGTGGCTTTATCTCAATCGCAAACCCAATTTTTACTCACTCATATTCCAATTCACGATTCCTAGAAGGTACGATGTGAATTTCCATCACATCCCGATTCCAGAGCGACTTGAAGTTGCTCTTTTCACCGCCTCCAGTCGTACCGCACCCACGCACGCATTAACTTCATTTCCTCTAATGCGTACGATTCTGTCAATACCGCAGGTCAACTTCAAATATACGGGCAGCTCGGCACGGCTGCTGCGCTATGAACTGGAGTTAAGTGGCGTTCGACGCGGTGGATACCAAAGCGCTTTCACGGGCCCGCTCCCAGAGGATTATTGATCTGGAATTTTCCCCGCGCTGACGTTTTTATGTTGCGCGGTTTCCCGAACTTTCGCTACTCGCAACGTCGCACACAGCCCCGCGCACTTTCCGGGCGACGTATGTGACATTCAAGTGGATCTCGATTTTTAGGGGCCACGTGGGCTGCTTTTTTATTGCGTTCACCTCAAGTGGGTGCTTTGACGCAGATTGTTGGGATGTGGAGTAGGGTTTGTGTCGTGAATGTTGCTCTATTCAATATGTATAAAAACAGCGAAAAAAACTGCTCTGAGAAATGAATACGTATGTGTTTTATTTGAAAGTTTTAAAATACTGTAGAATGGTAGAGGTTCATTACTTTATGAATAAGAGGTGTCAGCCAAAAATATACACTACTAAACATCTGTTACGCAACACATCAATTCAACTATTATTTTTTTTAATATTTTCAGTATTCTTCTTTTAATGTTTTGCCATAAGGAAAACAAGAGCGATAAAAATTGTTTTTCAGACAGCCCCTAGTAAAAGCGATTATTTTAGTGCAACCACAGTGTCCTTAAGTTCAGTTTTTAGCACTAGTGCTAAAAGTGAGATGATACTCAAATTTTCAGACAAAACAATATTACAACACAGAAAACAAATATTTCCGTCTAACAGCATCAGCTACTACTGGTCATAACGTATCATAGTTTATAATCAAATGATTTGTGTAGATGAATTGAAATAAAGGAAAGTTAGAACAGCTGTATTAAAAAGTAGTGTCTGAGACATGAGGTAAGAGTGATTTTATTTTTCTCGTAGGATAACGCTACACGGCCTAAACCCTTCGTGACGTAACCTCTGCTATTCACAGAATAAAAACTCCTTTTACCATTCGTATCATAAATAACACTATTCTCTTTGCTGGACTCTATTATACTGACAGGGACAGGGCTGTATATTATCTTTCAAGGGAGATTTTCTACTTTCGCAACAATAGCATACATTTCTTATAATATTAATTTTATATTACAAACGTAATTATTTTCTGATTAGATGTGTTTTAAATGACACGTGTTAATACTGAAATTTGACAGCTTTACTACAGATGTAGATTACTCGTTCACAATCTCTAAACAATTCACTTTGCCAATGAGATAGGACTATTACTTCGATTGTATTTATTCACGATCGGAAACACCTAATTGTATTTTTAAGTAAATATTTGAGAATGTGTGTCAGGTTCGTTATTGACTCCAATAATCCGTATTTAAACAAGATTCCATGAGATCGTACCACGTGCAGGAGCCAAAATCGAGAAGTTGAGACAACGAACCAAATGTAGTGTAGCATCTCTAATGAAGTAGCCACCAGAAGTGTGAAGTAAAATAACCGTAAAAAAGTGAGCACTGACAGGTTTCACATAGATAATTGCGGTTGCAAAATCCTACAATCAAACACGTCGGTGCTCACTCGGAGCGTCATGACTGCCTCATTCCCGACCTCCGACCGCGATTGCATTTGAATAGTTCTGTTCACTCAAAATAATTTCGTAGTAAAGTTCATTGAATGATCTTGAACTTTATCCATTTCGTACAATTTTTCACCAATCGTCTCAGAGATGTCTGACTACTTTTGAAATTAAAAAAAAATGTTTTCTTTGAAAACACTGTTAGTAGCAAATTGCAAATCGTACACCTAATGCCACGCATTCATGAGTTTGATAACGAAATACTCCTAGAGCAATACCTTAATAACACAGGTAGTTTGTAAAAACTTGCTGAAGTACTGTTGCCTCAGTTGCAACGAAACTTTCAACTTATGCACTCGGAATTCCACCGTATGTATACTGATGATCCTCGGTACGGAAAGTCCTGTTCAGAACTTGCGTCCCAACTTGCACGCCCTCTCTGGGGAGCTTGTCTTCACATTAACATGAACTCGGAGCGTCGACCGCGACATCCCTCTCCGCTCATCCCGCGACAGCCACGCCCCCACGCTCACCACCCCACCCCACGGCCGCCCACGCCCATCTCTTCCGTTCTCCCATCTCTCCCATTTGTCATTCACCCTTCTAGTTAATTCTACTCCCCTCGCCATTTCCAGCTCTCATCTCCCTTCTTGTTCACGCTACCCACCAAACATCCACGCTCACTCAGACCTGTCGGACCGGCCGCCTATCCATGTGTCTGGTCACACTCCCTCCCTCATAGCCGCTCAGGTGCATATATTTCCACCTACTCGCCCACTTGTACCGAAATGTATCCAGACCACCCACGCCCTCTCACTCCCACTCCCTCTGCCTCTTCGGGCAAACACCCACGCCTGCTCTAATCACTTCACATCCAAGCACACCCGCCCTCTACTGCCTTCGGCGCCAGCGCCGTACTAATCCTGCTTCGTCCGCCTCGGTCCACACACACTCTCCCGAGTAACCTTCCCCTTCACTATTCTTTCCTCGTCAACGCTACCCAAGTCCTTCCTCTCATACCTGCTTCTGCCACTTAACCCGCTCGTCCGCACCTATTCGCTAGCGGCTCACCATCGCCTGCATTTGTCCAAGCATATTCGCCCACGACCGCCCACACCTGCCCACGACAACCCGCACCGGCTCACACCCTCTAACGCCCGACCCCGCTATCCCACGTCTGCCACGCCCCCTCGCGCCCTCGCTCCCTCCCACGGCCACGTCGCGGTTTGCGGGCGACCGCCCCCTCGCCCTACCTCACTCGCCCCTCCCCCGTCGCCCCGACACAACTCGCAACAAACTCGTAATCTCTAGCTACAGAACTTTCTCCACGCCAAGCCAAAAGAATTAAACCGAAAATGGATCGGTTCGAAGTGTCAGCGCGCCGCCTTCTATCGCCACTGTCCCACACGCAAGGCCCGGCTTTCTTCCCCTCTCGTTCCTTCCTCGCCCCGCCCCGGTCCCCTCCGAGACCGCTCGGCCGTCGCGACAGCCTAATGCCGAGTGAATGGACGGGAACTCGGCGACGGTCGCTTATCTCGGACTACGGACGTTCGCCGCCCGTCCCTCGCCCCCCCCCCGTCGCCAGAGCGCCCGCCAGCCAACCGCCCGCCAACCGCCCGCCTCCCGCCCGCCATCCGCCCGCCATCCCGCCCGCCCGCTATCCCGCCCGCCCGCTATCCCGCCCGCCCGCTATCCCGCCCGCCGCTATCCCGCCGCCATCCGCTCGACCGCCAACCCCTCCATCCCACCATCCCACCCACCCCACGCACCCGCCCGCGCACCCGCCCACCCGCTCGACCACCCACCCACACACCCACCCGCCCGCCAGCCATCAATCTTGCCATCCCGCCATTCCTCTCGCCATCCCGACCTCTGCCTTCCCGCCCGCCCGCCATCCCGCCCACTCACCATTCCGCTGTCCCGCCACCCCGCCCGCTCCCGCCGCCGCCCCACTCTGCCTCCGCCGCCGCCCGCCCGCCGCGCCGCCGTCGCCCGCGCCGCTACCACCACAACGCCGCTGCTGCCACGATCGCCACCGACTTCGCCGCCACCGCCTCCTGCAGGCCATCTCTTCTCCACCCCGTCCCTTCCCGCTCCTCTCGGCGCCCTGCCCCACTCGCCTCCCTCCGCGCCGCGCCCGCCGGTGGAATTGAAATCCGCTGGCGGGCGGGCTCTCCAACTTGGGAGTTACGCCGCGCGAGAATATTTTAAAGTTTGTGATTGATCTCGGGTGCAGCTCTCGGCTGTGGTGGCGGCGGCGGCGGGGACGGAGCGCGTTCGCAAATTGGCTTCTTTTATTTCGCCACTTGCAATTCGACGTCTTGTGATTCGGGGTTTGGTGAGCCCTGCCCGCCCGCCCGCCCGCCGCCGGGGTGGCCACAGCCGCTGCGGTCTGCCAGCCGACTTTGATGCATATTTGCGTCAGCCCTGGAACTTTCCGAGCCGAATTCTCTCCGCAGGAGTTTCTTGATGCCTCGAGCGATGAAAATTTGTTTCGCCGCGGTATTGGTGTTTCTAATTTATGCGACCCTTTACAGACAGTCTCTATTCTATGTGCTAACTGTACATATGATATAAAAGGAAATGTTAATGAATTCTAGAAATCTTTCATTTTTTCTGAATAAACGCTCGTGCATACTTCAAGAAACAATATACTACTATAAAATTGCACTGATATTGTAATACGTTTTTCACCAAAACACTCACCTTCTGTCTACACAAATATGGCAATTTAATTTATACTATGATAGAATTACCTTCTGAACTAAAATGCTTCAATGAAATTACGGAAACAAAATGGGCGGGAAAGGACATGTTCCAAATATGCAACTTTCTAAAATCAAAAGCATTTCCATTTTTTCAGTTAATATTTAGGATTTTTTAACATTAATTGAAAAGTGTAAAACTTCCCTATCAATGTATTTTTTAAAGTATTACACGCACTTAATGACCTGGTGTGAAATTCTTAATTTCCTATCAACTTTTCATTAGCGACACTTGTTCAAAATGAATGAAAAAACCTGTATGTGACGGCTTAAACGACTACAACAGGAAGTAGTCCTGCGAAATGCAAGAAGTGAAAGGAATGTTGTCACCCCCTCCATCGAGTTTTGAATTTCATTCGGCGTTCACTGCCAAGTTGAGAATCTTGTTTAATGTTTACTACGAGTAATAAAGGAGCTGAATGCTTATAACCGGCAGTTTTATGTGACGCTGTACGTGCAATATTACATTGCTCGTTCATTTCTCCTCCGAAGTTGTGAACAACGCTAAAAATATCCGTAAAAACGCCCATTCTGCCCATTGCGCGAACATGCCATACCTCTTCCGCACGCGGGAATTTCCAAAACCAAGGGGAACAATAGTCGAGGTAAATACTTGGCTCGCCGTTGGCCGCCAAATTAAATTTGGAGGCCTTTCGAGGTATTGTGCGATTGTTCGCCAACACGGCGTCGTCGCCGCCACCGCCGCCGCCGCCGCCGCCGCCGCCGCCGCCGCCGCCGCCGCCGCCGCCGCCGCCGAGTTTTCGCGCTGCTAGGGGTTTATTTGTAGACATTAACTTCATCTTTATCGCGACCGTCGCGGCACGTCCTGAGCCGCCGAGAGCGGAATAGAATTTCTCCCGCGGGTTTCCCCCCCCCCCCGCGCGGGCCCAGCGGGGAGAGGGAGAGAAAGAGCAAATTAGAGCAAAGTATGATGGCAAGAGGAGGAGGGCGCAAAGAAGGAGAGAAAGACGGTAAACACGAGGGAACGTTGGCGCCAACGACTGAGATGTGCCCGCGACGGTGGCGCTAGAAATGTGAGGCGGTGATGTGATAGTCTGTTTAAACGTCTGTGTGTATGTCAGGGGAAGGGGTTGTTTGCGGTGGTATGTGCTCGTGAGATGATGGGAATGTGGTAATTTGCAGACACTGCTGATGGGTGACATTTAGGCTGTGAAACGTCTCTAGCTCTGTAGTTAGGAGTTCCATGTTAAACAGTCTGAGTAAATATTAAAGGACCATTTTGAATATATGCTTTTTAGTTAATAGGGTAACGTATTCGCGACTCAGAGACACGGAAAATTGGTAGAGAAGAAAAGATCTGAAAGTAAATTGATGATACAATGTCTTCTAAAAAAGTAAATAAATATGAGTACAAATAAGAAAATAAAGTTATTTCTCAGTGTTAAACCATTACACTATCGCTTGTAAATAAAAGTTCGAAATATTTTCAAAAGCTTAAAGTGTAAGAATACAGAGACAAGAATTTTTCACGGAGATATCACGGATGAGTAAATTAGAGCAAAGTGAGGAGAGAGCACAAAAGGAAAAATAAAAGTCCGTTGTACACGGTCACTTTTTACATTTTTCAATATAGAAAATGGATGGAAAAGGAATGATCATGTCTACGCGCTACTTCAGTATAAAATCTGAAAAAATGAGAACGAGCGTTTTACACGTTCTGTCGTATTTCGCACGTAATCGTGATACAGATATTTTCTTTGGACGCTGCAAAAACTTTTGAGGATCGAACAGTTGAACATTAAATTAAATTAAATTAGGGTATACATTTTAGTTCAGTCCTCAAATGTATTATTATTATTATTCTTATTAATAATAATAATAATAATAATAGTACCAAAATGATGCAACATTGTGTATTGTGGCTTGAGTGCCACTTCCTAAAATTCACAGCTTTCAAAAAACAGAAAATTCCCAGCTTCCTCAGCGCATTCTGGACTACATTAAATTCACATTAGCACATCACACACACACACACACACACACACACACACACACTGCATTAAGCGCCGGACAGTTATTCTTCGAGGAGGTCTATCGGCAGCGGGGTGACGCGCCCTCGCTGCAAAAACTTCTGGGAAAGGGGAAGCGACAACGGCGGCGGTGGCGGCAAAGTCCGCGTCGCGGCCCTCGATTTCCGATTGAGACGCGACCCTTTCGCTGCTATTGCGATTCTCCCGCCCTCGCCTCCGCCCCGCCCCTCCCCGCCCCGCCCCGCCCCGGCCTGGGCCTCCACGGGGACGCCGCTACCGCCGCCACCGGATAATCGGAAACCAACGTTCGGAAAATGAGCAGCCGTCCCGGGCCCCGCCGGCTTTCATCCCACGCGACGGCCAGTCCTTGTGCTAGGCGCTGGGCGCAATTCAGCCCCGCCCCGCCCCGCCCGCCCGCGCCGCTCAAACCGTCCCCATATCGCCCCATTCCCGTCCAGCCCCTGTCCACCCCGCCCCTGCCTCGCCCCGTCCAGCCCCTGTCCGCCCCTCCCCGCCTTGCCCTGCCCCGCCCCGTCGCACCCCGCCCCTCCCTGCCCCACCCACCCTGCCCTGCCCTGCCACGCCCCGCGCCACCCCATCCGTCCCCATCTTGCTCTGCCCCGCCCCTCTCCGTCCCGCCCCGCCTCGCCACGCCTCGCCTCGCCCCGCCTCTCCCCGCACCGCACGGCCTCGCCCAGCCCCGCGGTGCACCGCCCCGCACCGCATCACCCTGACCCACCCCGCCCCACGCCTCCCCGCCCCGCCCCTTTCCCTGGCGACACCGAGGCCGTTTCGGCGAAAGCACGTCGCGTCGCTTCCTCTTCCACAGGAATGCTGCTGTGCTTGCTTCCGTACAGTATCGATTGACGCACCAGAGCAGAATACCTGTTTGTCGACGTCGTAGAATCTTGTAGGAGGCCTTCAATGTAATTTCCTATTGATAGGAATTTAAACACTGGAAATTATATAAATTTCATTCAGCATTCAATGTATAATCTTCGAAAACCCTCATATTATTATTTGTCCTCTATCCAGAACGTTCATTCCGCAATTCTTGTTACATGACTTCTGGAAAACTAACAAAAACCGATTCTGCGAGACAGGTTTGCTGTTCAAGAAAGAACAATTTAAATTCGTAAATTGCGTAGTCAATACGTAATTGCGTACAAATAAAATGAAGTGAAAATACTTAAAGTAAATTAGTTAATTCAAAATATGAGTGTATTATTCTTATTGATTTCAGTTCACAACGTGGATTACAAAAAATGAGATAAGGAAACCATTACGAACACTAAACATTTTAGACTTTCTAGTTAAATTAGCTCTTGAACATAAATACTGCTCAGATTTGAAAGCTGAGGCAAAAGGAAGTCTTTATAGCTACAATAAATACTTAACTGAATTGCATATACAGTTCCAACACGATTTGCTGAACGTATTTTCCCTGTTTCATTTCCGACGCCATACATTTCTTCCACCCTCTTAGAATTCCATGACAGAAGATGTAGTACCTCCATGTTCTTACCCAACGAATGGCTCTTTCAGGGGCCGCTTTCCCATTCCGTGTCTCGCTTGCTAATTCGCGGACGCCTTCAGACATTTCCGAGAGCATTGGCAAGGCGCGCGCAGGTATTTGTCTCATTACTCTCGTAATGCCCGCCTCTCAATCACGAGCGAGGAGCGGTGATTACGGCCCGCGGAGTTGCATTCTCTCCTCTAATCGACTCGCCCATGCCCTTTTCTCTGCCACGCCCTTCCGCCGCCCAACCCGCTCACCTTCACCCCCACTTTGCGTAGGGTCGAAGTCGAGGTTTTCAAGGGCGAAAAATCCTTCGTAAGCATTCCTTCGGAGGGGAAATAAATCCCGCTGCCCCATGTTGTGGATTTACTGCGTGTAAATTCTCAAGCCTAAAAGAAACATTTGATCTAAATTCAAATCGGCTGTTTCGTCGCCCATGTGATATTTTATTTCTCTCGTAGATGATGAAAGGAGCGTAGCGAAATTTGCGTGGTCAGATGGAAGAGCAGGCCTCATGGCCTGAGCTTTCTCAAGAAAAATAAGACATCATTGAATTAAATTGAATTGAATAAAATGTAATGTAATAGGTCTCTTCCAAGCAACCTTGAACACTTATCCTTGGTAAAAACGTTTCAAAAAAATTATGGCAAGAGCGTGCTAACATGGAAATTAACAAAATTAAATCAACATTAAACAGTCAAGACTTTTCAGTACTTTATTAAGTAACATAGTTTAGATATTTCAGTTTGAAAATAACGTTTTTAAACTTGTGTTTAAAACTTATTTCATTTATAAATAGAAAATATCAGAACTTATAGCAAACCAATGAAATTTGAGTTACCACCTTCTTGCCATGACCTCTTCATGATAATGCAAAGACATAGGTTTCAATTGCATTGAAAATTCATTTTTCAATTGATATAATGCATATAAAACTCGAAATGATAAGAAAAATGATTTTGGGAGACACGGTTAACTCGAAAGTTAAGCTGTTGTTTTTAGATGAGGTAGCTATAATTACCACTTAACTGATTGCAAGAGAAAACTGAAAAGTAACCATCAGATATGCCAACAGGAAAGAAAAGTACTAAGAAAAGATTTCTGCGATGACTCACACGTTGTTCTAAAGAACATAAATTGACAAACTAGTATGTAAGATAAAGATAAAAAACGAATCGAAACCTACGCAAATGATGGACATCTCTTATTAAAGCGTATAATGATAATGGACACACACACCTACCCCTCATTTTACTAACAATCGCTAATGGTGAGGAAATGTGCGGTGGCCAAGAAAGTAATGACGAGGCTAGACATAGTAGCCACCACTACCTTTTAAAATCAAAACACGCCGAAGAAGATGATTATGACGTTGAAGAGTAGGAGTGCAGCCGCCATCACAAGAACAGAAGAAGCAGGAATAATGTAGGGATACACGATCCGCCGCAGGTGTGAATCCAGAAAGGAAGGGGAAATACCAGTGTAAACGATTCATCATTTTTTTTTGTTTTCCAACATTATAAATGACCTTTTCTGTTGCAAGACATCGTTCATAATTGGACATTTTACGGCACGAATGATTGCATCATCGCTCATTCAGTCAATCGCTGCACGGGAATCGGAGGGGGAGGTAAACGGAAAAACCGACTACCGTTTCTTCGCTCTGATGTCTTATACCCGAGACGTGACAAAAAAATTGTTTCGCAAATTTAAGCTTCATTCTCTTATAAATTTATAATGCTGTTATACAAAACAACAGCTTATACAAGTCGTTTATAATGTTGCTTTATTGCATTCGTACAAATTTGAAAGCTCGCTCCTATCGTCGCTCGTTTTCCAAACATATTCTTACAATAAAGCTTAACATTATAAACTAATTTCTTAAACTACTATTAATTAATACAAAATAACATTTATAGCTTAAATAAAAAATGTGTAGTCTTTCAAATTGTGAACACTCCTTTAAATCATTTGCGATCACAGTGTGGAATGTTCTTTGACCAAATGCGGTGGAAAGTAGAAAGCAAATGTTGTGTTTGCGGGAGGGGGAGCGGAGGCTGCGCTGAGGGCGGCTGGTCCTCGGGGGCCGCGCCGCGCCGCGTCGATGGCGCGCTGGGCGAGCGAGAGCGGGGGGGGGAGTCTAATGGGCGGCGGCGCCCGTTATTAGCGGAGATCGCGGGGCGCGCGCTCTCAGCGCCTCCAGCGGCCGGGATCATCACCATCGCTCTCCGGGGAATTACTTTCGAAGCACGGGTGCAATGCGGCGCCCGCCTCGCCCCGTTCGCGTGGGCACATCTCGCCGCGCCCCTCCCCCTCCACCCACACCCCCACGTCCGTTTCTCTCTTCCGCCACTGCCAGGCCTCGCTGTGCCTCGACCGGCCGTGTTGTGGCCCGCCACGCTCCGTCCCGTTTCGTTCTGTCCCTCCAAGCCACGCTCAGCCACGCCCTCACCACCTGCCTCGTCCCAGTAGTCGCAGCCCGTTCTCCCCCCACTCCCACCCCGACATTCGCCCACCATCGCTCAGCAGCCCCGCCCACAACACCAGTCCGCGCTGCTTCTCATTCACCTCCAATTGCCAGGTCTCGGCGTGCCTTGGCCGTCCCTTGTATCCCGCCACGCTCTGCCCCATCAAGCCACTGCCTTCACCGGCTTACTTCACCTCGCCTCCGCCGGCCCAGCTGCCCGCGCGTCACCACGTCATACTCCGCCAGACGTGGCCCTGCCTTTCTCCACCTAACTCTCCACACACTCACCCCCGCGCTCTCCTTCCCTTCGTTCCGATCGGCACCTCCGCCATCCCCTTTCACCCTCCGCGCGCCGCGCCCACATCCTCTCTCCTCAGCTCGCAACACGTCCCTCCCCTTTGATTCCACCGCCCCCAACGCCTTCTTTAACGGCTAGCGTTTCTCACTATTCAGACACTGCCAGCCTCTCCACAGGTCTTTCCGATAAACACCAGACCTCTTTGCCTAGGCGAATGCCGGATCACTACCCTAACAAACCGGCCACGGACTGCGTGCGCTCTCCTACTTATCCTATCTTCACTCCGTACTTACACACACTTACACTAACATGCAGTACACTACCACATATGCCGGGAGACCGGTCGGGAATTTAGAGCTTGTCCTGGCTGCGGCGGTGCCACGCTCGTGGGAGATACCTGGTTGGGGAAGACTCCACTAGCAGCCGGTAGGTCGGCGACGGATCTCGCCATCCAGCGGGGAAAATCACCGCCACCTCCCGAGAAAAAAACATGCACTACACGTGCGGTAATAATGATCTTAGCAGTTTATTCTCCGAAAACCAGTAACAATCAATCAATCCCCTGGTCACTTTCATGCCAAACCTTGCCTCATCTTTTATCGCTCCGATCTTCGGACGTTTTGTGTGCGGCTAATATTTCGCAAGATTTACTGCATTATGCTTGTGGACTCGAATTCTCATTAAGTCACTGACGTTTCGATTTTGTGAGGGGAAGGTGGGCATGTTGCGTAGGACGAAGAAGGTGAATAGTGAAGAATGAGGTTAACGTATTATCACATAAATCTTCATCTGCCAACAGCCGGATATGAGACTACGAGAAATACCGCTCCTCTCGTTCTACCTGTCGACATTTGGCCCAACATCTATCAAGGCCCTTCATGCCGGGCATCAATTTTTGTTCTGTCTATACATATCTGACATTTCGTCTCTTTTTCCATCGTGTTTGATATCCTTCATTACTACTAACTTTCCGAAAACCCCTCCCTGTCGTTTACTTCTAACATTTTACGCTTCAGCTCAGTACCATCATTTAAATTGCTAAATCCTTCTTTTTTTGCACACCTACGTTTACAACGGTCTTACTCACCTTCTTACGCCCAAATATCTCGACTCACATCCACTGTCACCGCCACATTCATTTCCCATTTCGTTCCCCCGCTTCGCCTCATTAAGTCCATTTTTTTCACGCTCCGACACGTCCGAGCTCCGCCTCCTACCTTGTTTACTTCCTCCTACGCCCCTTCCCGCTTGACCTCGTTCCGTTTCTCCTTCTTCGCCGACGTTACTTTCCAAAATGCACACGCCCTCTGCAAACTAAAACCGCTTTTCGCCCCTCTCTCAGATGGCGGTCAGTACAGGGTGTCTCGGCATAAATATTACAATCTTCTAGAGTATATAAAATGGGTTGAAAACGGTTACTTTTTTTTTTCATTGAACACGTATTGGGAATATTTCATATCACGGAGTTATAAGCACATATGTGGCCTTGCAAAGCAAAGAGCTAAGTGATAAACTTATTTTCGGGAAAACAAAAAAACCTGTATGAATTACTCGTAGTACTCTTGAAGTACAATCAGAGTCATCACTAGGCAGATGTTACAATTACTTAAAGGATGTTTGGAACATCGGTGCTTTTAACTGTGCGTTAGCACCGATTTATATAATATTAGACGTCAAAACGTTTCGAAAATAGTTGGTACTTATTTTCTTTGGCTTTGTGAAACCAATTTGTGACATTTAACCCTGATTGGGCAAACCCGTATCTACAGATGTTCTGCAGGTACTTGAAAACTCCTTGACAAGTCGGAACGTGACCAGCCGACCATCTGTGCATGCAGGGTTGTCTCGCAGTCACAGGTAAGGGTTACATGTACAAACAAGAGATAAAATATCCCACTGCATGATTGTTGCAAAAGGGGATCAATTTAGACTCCTCTGCATGTCGTAGACTTTGTAACATTTAACTCTGAGACACATGTTTCACCTGACTTTCGCATTTCACGCAGAAGGACGCCAATGGGTTCGACCCGATCCTGGTGGCGGTTTGGGGAATGTTAATGTGTTTTTTTTATTTTTTAAGTTTCTGAGTGAAATCCACAATGTTCGTGGCATGGAGGAGCGCAGTGGGCAGGAGGCCGAGGTACGCTAAACCTTCAGATTCGTCCTGGCGGATTCCTGCAGGAACCTGTGACTAAGGAAAGATTGACAAGAGATCCGTCCCGCCTGTGGATAATACTTAAACAATCTCATCTCATGATCTCTATTAGGGAAAATTTATCCTTGCTTCCCCGTTCTGGGAGTTAGAGTCACATTCCGGCGTTAATTCAAATTCCATTCCACAGAGATCATGCACCCGAGGGGTGCAAATATGTCCGAAAGGGCTAGATGTCCAACCGTAGTGATTTACGAATTTGGTAATCATACGTTGTACAGGAAAAGCCACAACATCTACATAGGTGTCGCCCGCGACCTCACAGTGCTGTCGGAGACTTGGAGATAATGGAAAATGCGCCACGAAGGGGATTTTCGGTCAACTCCTCGCCTCACTCCCGCTTGACAAATAGGATGGATGTAACGACGAGGAAGGAAGTACACGCGCGTTTCGGGGTCAGTTGTCCTGTTCGGAAATCTACGAGGAATCGATGGAGATTATCACGGGAACGTCCTACCAGAGCAGAGCTCCTTTTGCATTTTTAACCAAGCAGAAGCGCGTCCTGTGCCTGTCTCACCGTACGACGAAATTCCGGCACCGTCAGCACTGAAGCCGGAATCCTCCCGACCTGCGAGAATTCATCTGGGAACTCACAGCTGCTTGAGCACACATCGCCCGTTCTTCTATCTCACCTGTCTTTTGTTATCTATTCCTCTCCACACCCTCCTTTGCCTGGTATTAATCCATTTGTTGATTCATTGATCAGAGTTTCCGATCACGTCAGGCTCAGTTCATTTTTCCCGTAAGTGTAGTGCACGTTTTTTCGGTGTAATGTGGCGGTGATCTGCCCGGATGGTGTGATCCGGTGCCAACTTCCAGGTCGGTTTTTCCCAATCAGGCATCTCCTAACAGCTGGGGCACCGTCCCAGCCGGAACAAGCTCTACGTTCGACTGGTTTCCCGGACTGTGTGGTAGTGTAGGGCATCTGTGTGTAAATAAGGGGTGAGGATAGGAGAAGGAAAGGGAAGGAAAGATCGCGTGCGGTCCGTGGCGCGGCATCCGCCTTGTGTTGATCGGAGAACCCACGGAAAACTACCTATCAGTACGTTTTATTGATTGTCTATTCCTCATTGCATCAAGAAAGGTTCCATTAATTATAGACAATCAGATCATGTGATAATAAAATATATTTAATACAAAGTTGAAGAAAAACGAAGTTGGAGTTTTACAGGTTTGAGTTTCACAACGTTTCGGAGATATTTTGTCTCCATCATCAGGTACATTTTGGCTTTTATTAAATATAAGTTTTACGTGTGTGAATAGTAAGTAAAACTATTCGTTTGTTTTACTTACTATTCATTACTCGACATTACTACACATTTACTTACGTAGTGAAACTCCAACCTGTAAAACTCCCAACTTCGTTTTTCTTCAACTTTGTATTAAATATATTTTATTATCACATGATCTGATTTGTCTATAATTAATGGAACCTTTCTTGATGCAAAACTACCGATCCCAGCAGCCGGCCGATAGACTTCTTATCTAGACAGCGGCCGAACTCGGCCTCGCTAAGCAGCTCGAGCTGAAAGTCTGTTGTGTTGAGCCCGCTTGCGCGCAGCCGCTTTGGCTGGTAGCCGGGGCACGCGCGGGCCAAGTGCTTCTCTGCGTTGCAGCGACGAGTGGGGTGCATTAGTTGGTGCAGCGGGCTGAAGGCTGCGAGTGCTCTACACGCACTCATGCGTACTCTCCCTCAGTCAAACGCTCCACGAAGTACGCTTTATACGCGGAGGAGAAAGAATCTGCCTCCTCTTTTTGGAGAGATTTTTTATCAACAAACTTTTTATGTGCATAAAACGGCGAAATTAATCCTTTTTGTATGAATATATAGTCGTATTTAGTGGGAGGTGATGCATCAGGAAAAAAATATTTTTCTTCATTTACTGAATATAAACTAAAGAATACTGTGAAAGTAGTACGATTCAATTTATAGCTGAGACAACAACCGCTGTCGAGGAATTGTAAATTCGAACCCTGCTTATAGACTATTTTTATTATGGATACATCAAAAGCGTAAAAATAAAAGATGAAATCTAACACACATGATTCTTACAATCAATATGTCAGAAAATAAGATGAGAATTTAAAGTTTCAATTAGGTAATTTAAACTATGCTCTTGTTTAGTTTAGCAAAATATAGCCGTGTAATAAAGAATTCGTTTAGTCACAAGTTTTGTAATTAAAAGTTCGCGTTGTAATTAAAAGCATCCATGTTTTGTAGGTCCTTGTTACCGAAAAATTTATTAACGGCAAAAGTCTATCCGTCTGTGGTCAACGCTAGCGCAAAAAATGTTCAGGCGAATTTCTTCAAAATTGATATTCTCAATCGATCAGAACGAACTCAAGGCCCTGCGAATTTGAAAAATATTTTTGACTTTTTGTGGTACGTAACAAGAAGCCTAAATAACTTTTCAAAATTTTTTTAAAAAATGATTCCAGTATTTTTTCATTCACCTTTGTCCTTGCATAGCGTAAAAAATGCTTAATAGAACTGCGCCAGTCTGATTTTCGTTCAAACCTCTCGAGTTTTTAAAGATTCTAAAAGTTCAAGTTTCTTTCCTCGTCTTCCTACAACTACGGTAATGAAGATCAAATTCTCTTTTTCGTTTACTTTAAGTAAGATGACGTATTGTAACCGCTAAAGCCGTTTACAACAAGAAAATATCAGTTTTTTCTTCGTAACGCGTCCTGTTATTTTAAGATCTAGTAGTTACAACACTAACCGAGAGAGAACGCCAGGCGACGTACATAGTTTAAAATAAGCTAACAGCAGCGCTTATCACCAGTACTAGAAGCGTGATAACGAAATCGGCCAGCGGAACGACGCGATCGACCAATGGGAATAAAGCAAACGAATATTGGAGAATTTAGAACAAGAAGAGACCAACTCGGCCATTTTACCGAAAGTCAGCAGAACGAGAAGGTACTCTGAACTACTCTGGACAAACTTTTGGATCGACGGACCACGCCAGTTCAAGATTTCGACAGTACACAAGCTTTTAGAAAAGGTAACTCATCTTATTATTATGATAATTTATTCATGAGAGGGAATAAATAAAATACATGAAACGTGGATAATTTTTAAAAAAAGAAGAATACTTAACAAGAGTGATGCTATGAATTGAAACGAAAAGAAATGTAACGGGTAGCTAAGTGAAATAGAAATGTTACAAGCAATGTGTGATTTATTGCAGCTTTTTTGTATAAGAATACTTGAACCAGCTCGAATAAAATTCGATCATTGGACGTTACTGCAACGCCGACGCCAACGACGCGAGTCCCGAGGAGAACGGTGCAGTCAACGGGATCTTCTCGTGTTCGAGTTCCTTTCCGGACGACCCTGAAAAACTTCAAGGCTTCGCACGTCGCGGGAGACATCGTGAGTTCGGCAAACCCTTTTCAAGTGAACGGCAGAAACGTGGGCCAGTTGTAGAACGATTTTAGTATCATATTTCACTAGATGGTTAACTGTAATATTGTTTGACTTTATTCATGAGTTTTTGAATACATATCCGTGTGCCAAATCGAATTACAGTTTCGTTACTGGACGCAGATATTTAAAAAGTGTTACTGGAAAATAAATTCAGAAGTAAAGATAGACAATTATTCAATTGATTGACATATTGTGTCGGATGCAAAGTTCAACTGTGTAGCATTTAACTAACATTTTGTTTTTTTTTTAAGTCTGAGATCTCATAAGAGTAAATTAATTTAACTTTGCTTAGTGTTGGTAAGATTAGACATTGTAATAACGATAACAGTTATGCATTCTAATTGAATCAAGTGAATTTGTTAGAACAAGTAGAAGATTGATATTTTTTTTTAATAGAACATGGTATTGATATTATCGATTTATGTTATACACGAATGGTAATTTCAGGTACAACATTTTGAGTGTGTATTATTCTATGTGTATTTCAGGAAATGTGTGTAGAGATAATCGTGTATTAGTTATGTATTATTGGAATTCCGATTCTTGAATCCATTCTTTTGAATTTAATTGGAAGATTTCAAGGGTTTATTTGCAATTAGATTTTTCTTACATGTTGTAACAATTTTTGGTTTTTTTTTTGCATATCAGATTCAAACAGACATTAATAGTCAATTCATGTTATGTTGATGTACTAATTTTCAGTACAGAATATATTGTTTGTTGTTATTTTCGTAAAACATACGACAAAAGTGTTCTTAATCTATCCCAGTGTACTAAATCTTGAACTCTTTCCCTTGGAAAGAATGTCTGCTAGGACCTTCTTATATGAGTGCGTTGTGGCTTAACTTTATTAAAGCCACAACAACGAGAAACAAGGGAGAATTACTCGAGTCACCCGTCTCCTCCCATACGCGAGGTAATTTTACCCCCAATTGTTGGACCAGGCGCTAGGTGGTTGGTTACTGCCTCACCATCGTGCCATCGCCCGACATTGGAGGGAGACAAAAAGGAGAGGTGGTGACAACACAATTATAAAGATTCAAGCTGTGTGAACCGAGATATACAAATCCAAAAGTATTTCTTGATAAGCAATAATTCTCACCAACACTCTTTACGTGAAAGATATTTTCGCCTTCACAAAATAATTAACCTTGTTTTTCATCTTTTTTCATCATCCCCGTCTCCTTGTGTGTTCACAACTGTGTTTTATTTATGTTGCCTTGGTGTGCCTGGTTTCAGATTTTCGTAAACAACGTTGCTGTCTTTCGTCATTTTGCAAACAAGCAAACGAAACAACAGCTTGGTTTGTTATGTTTTGATGTGAGACTTGTTCAAAAAAATCAGTTTGTACCCTGAAATACTTTAGTTTATACTCTAGTTTATACGTGTGACAATCATGAAATGACTAGCAAAAGTGAATATGTAAATTATATTTCTCACTCCGCTTTACACAAATGTATTTAGAATTCTCTTATTAGTTAAAATTAAAATAATAAATTAGAGGTGTTTCCACTTTCAGATTAAATAACTGAAAGATATAAGATGACGACCGAACTCTCATGACACCAATTAAACATGTATTTTAATAATTTTAAAACAAAATATTTGACAATGGCTAATATTCTTTAATTTAAAACACCACTCAAAATTGTCGTGATGTTGGATAATACTCGTACTTCGTGAAATAGACTGTTTGTTAAGTGGGGAGCACAGAACATAACTCTTTTACTGCAAACAAAATTATATAATATTATCGTTAGTTAACATTTCTAAAAATATAGTTCGTAGGAATTTCTCAATTATTCATAAACTGTGCAGCTGCAAATTACTTAAACGCATTGA